>VUQR01031848.1:8228-33343 GCA_015108515.1 Hemichromis elongatus | reverse complement strand
ATGGACTCTGGCTCAAAGAAAAGGTAAAAAAAAAAACATAGAAAACACAGCTAATAATCTTACCAGTGTAGCAGAAGAAACTCAAAGTGGAGTTGCAGGGTGTAGCATACCATCCTCCGGTTGTTGACATGCTCGCACAGGACTGAACACCGGGCTCACCACTTGCCCAGTTCCAGTACGCTGGTTCTCCTACTTTGTAGTCATCATTTTCAGACTCTGACCAGCTCCAATCTCTGTACAGACCTAAGTGGACAAAGGGACCACCAGACCCCACCAGACCTGCTAAATCCTCCAAGTCCTGTTTATCAGTTATGGTTGCCAAATCAGCGTAATTCACTCTACAGTACTGCTGGGCAGTGAGCCAGTCTTTAGGGTCGTTGATGAAGTGGTACAGAGGACGTTGGTAAGAGAAGGTGAAATGGCACAGACCTGTGGATAATGCCAAAGATTGAAAAAAAAAAACCCAACAAAAACAAAAAGTTTTGTATCACAGCTTTTATGTGTTCTACATCCGTCCTTCAACACTTCAGTATTGATGTAGATCAATGAGTCTAGAGAGAAAATGTACTCACTGAAGAATAGAAAGATGCCAAACATCTTCTCCATGATCTCTGTTTTCAGAGAGACAAAAGTATACTCTTAAAAACACAGAAAGATGGATTACATTCAAATTTCAGGCAAAAGATGCACAATAATCTAAGCCATCAATAACTCCTACCTGTGATGGAGACAGTTCTGATGTGAAAAGCTGGGTGTAGTCTTCTCTTGAATCTGCAAATTCAAAGCAGGTGTCCGCCTGGATTTCCAGGACTTATGTCCTTTCATGTGAATGCAAAAACCTACTTTTGTATAAGAAAAAGAGTTTTGCATGTCTGTGACCTCCAGCAAATACAAACTCGGACACGTCTCGAACACAAACTCAACTAAGGATTATATTTAATAACAAAAACGTGATGATGGTTTTCATCATCTCCACTAAGAGAGGGGATGTTGCGCTTTGGTTCAGTTTAACCGCTTTTGTCAAGTCAATTCAAAATCATCAGGACAAAAGCTCATAGAAGATCAGCTGCTTAAAGTGCGTGACACTAACTATCTCATCAAGTATTTAGCAGCTAAATCTTTTATATTTTCCTTAAGAATGGATTATATCCATCGTGTCGACGAAGGTAGATGACTCAAAATACTGAATGCTTTCATGAGCAGTAAGTTTGCCATAACACCTGTACAAGATAAGAAAGTTTGAATATTGTGTTTTGCATTTGTTCAACATTTGCCAAGCATAAAAGCTGATTAAGCTGCAGAGACAATGAATTATCACAGACTTTCTTTTAAGCGTATTTTCATATCAGAAGCAGGAGCACATAACTTAGAAGTCGCTCGTTCTCTCACAAAGGATGAATAATTCCTCCTGCAGCCTTTAGTCTTAGTCAAAAGGCCTCTGTGAATGCAAAGCACATGGAAACATCCTGCTGGGGCTGATGCAAAAGTTTATTTAAAAAACAAATCACCACAAAACACTGATCAAAACATAGTCACAGCCTTAGCCATTAACTAACAACAGCCATAATAAATAAGCACCAGTAAACATGTGAAGTAGGGTCAGACTTAAAGGCGTGCTCCATATCACTGCAATGAATTTGTGAGCGCCATTAAACATAATAACGTATAACGTTACATACACTGTGTAACTACAATTTGAATGCAAATTCAGGTGAATAATGAATAAGGCAGGTTATACAATAAGATACTTTTGTCAAACATTTAAGTGCATTTAGTTTGTCACTTTTTGACATTTTTGCCTCATTTCAAACAGTTTTTTATATAATTTTAACCCTGTAAAGCCTGAAGCATGAAATAAGATGAATTTATTCTTCTTCCTGCTCCTTTTTATGCATGGAGACAGTGTTATTGTAACTGAAAGGAAGGTTGTGTTTGGGAAATGAATTATTGCTGTACCATGTGTGAAACAAAATAAATGAAATTAAATGAAAATAATTGCCAGAAAATTCTAATGTTTTGAAGCTGGAGTGTTCATTAAATTTAAAAATAAATTAATTAAACATCAACTTGTATATAGGAGTTTTAATTTTTACTACATTTGGCATTTTGTGTACAGTTTGTTTATCCTAAAAAGCTTAAGAACTGGGGTTACAGTTAAAAAATCATACTGATGTCTTAAAATGTGATGTGCCAAATATGATACACTTGACTTTACAGGGTTAATGTTGCATGTTTTTGAATGTGAGTCAGATAGAAGTTTAATCTGGTTTCTATATTCATTAATTTCACATTTAGGATGACTCATAGTTCTTACTTAACCTCCCAAGTCTCTGCATCTTCATCTCATCTGGCTTTTCTTCACCATTTTACTCCAATCTTTGCCAAAAAAAAAAAATGATTTAATTCAATTATGTCCAAAAATACACTCATCAAACTAAAAAGAACCCAAACGCTTTCTGTTCAAAGATGAAACTTAGTCAGGGCTAATTAATCACAAAGAGCTAGAAGAAATAAAAAAAATTACATCCCAAAGAGGAGATTGGGTTTTAATGGGGCTTCTTTCACATCACGGACAATGTTGGTTAAAAAGAAAGAAAAAAAAGAAACATGTCTTGCTGTTAGTGCATCTTTTTTGTCCCGAGTCCAAAAAAAGTTTTAGAACAAGTTCTGCAAATATATTAGAGAAAAGCTCTTCATTTAAGCACCATTGTCACCATTCACATCAATACTTAAGCATTTTAATGCAACCGTGAAACGTTCAGATTTATATGTTACACAGAACCCAAATACCAAAAAAGCTTCAATATTGAATTTGTGTTTAGTAAAGATAAAACATCCCTTGCATCTTTACAAAGCAGGTATAGGCTCTTCCAGTCTATGACTCGTGATTGACAGTTGTGATAATCAATGGCGCTTTGTTTTTCCCTTCGTCGCAAACGCCCGGACTGAAGAAGGGGTAAACCTTCTCAGAGAAAAAGCATCCAGTAAAGGTGTAAATGTGAGATCTGGCCTCCACGTCGAAGAACGACACGGTTCCCTCCTCGTAATCTGTAAAGACCCCCACAGTCTCCGGTTTCTCCTTGAGAGGAAGACGGACTGAGGGGGAGTCTAAAGCGCGATACTCATTGCTGTTCCTCAAGCGCACTGTCCAGTAGCCGTTTTCTGGCTTGGAGGTGATCATGCCCTTCCTGTTGACAGACCCTTTGACCACGCCCAGATCCCAAAAGGTTTTTTCACCAACTGAAACCTGATTAAAAACCAAAATTGAGAATGAGAGAGATCCAAAATATCTTTTGCTTTTCTAGGATTATGGGGATTTTATAATTAAGTAGTTTACCTGGAAGTAAAACCTCCCAGAGATGTAGCCTTTCTTGGCCAGAACACAGATGACCGGGTCGAACCGTTGGGGGTTGTCTGGAACAACGTGAAGAAGCTCGCCACGACCCGCTTGTTTCCCATCAGCTGTCAAGACGATGTTTGGATGGGCGGTGTCCGGATCTAAAACCACGTCAACTAGAACGTAAAACGAAAATAACTTTAGCTTATACGACTTCTAATGGTTGGTATGAAAACCAGACATGATTGGCTTGCACATAGTTAAGGCTGATACAAAAATACTATCTTTAACAGAAGTCATCACCACTCATGATCCAAGAGTTTTGTGCCATCTCTGACTTTTCAATCCTTAGCTGATGTTTCTGCATTTAAATGTGTGCATACCTGCATATTTCTGCATCCTCTTCATCTCTGTCAGAAGAAAAATAAGATGATGAGTTTTGACCTTTTTAGTAAGAGCTCCAGCTCAAAAATAAAAGGCTGTTTCCCTGCTATGCTTGTGTTACCTTCTTTTTTCAAATGGTCCATTTCATTCGTGAGGGTCTGTTCAACTTTAGACAGCGCTCTCCGCACCGTCCCCACGCACAGCTCAGGTGGTATATTGATCTCTATCCACTCTTTCATGGGTGGAGGTGATGTAATAGAGGGCAAATGCTTTATAAGAGGGAAAAGGGACAAAGAAAATTTAATGCTAGCATGTATTATGTAAAATTTAGTGTATTTATATAAAAAAAAAAATAATTGAATGCCCTTAACACACATTCAGTATTTGCAATATATAAAGATGAGATTTTAATAAAAATGCAATTAAGTGATGCCAAAGCCAAAAAGGTTTTAACCATTGTCAGTCTAACTGAAAGTTCTAGTTTAATGTTAACCTGTAGGAGGTGCAGGTGATCCTCAGTATTCTTCAGCTCCTCCATCTCGGTGTTTCTCCTCTGCAGCTCAGTGATCTCCTGCTGCAGCTCACTGATGAGCTCCTCCCCCCTCCTCTCGGTTGCCTTCTGCTTCTCCTTTACCTCTGCATTCACTTCAGTCTGCCTCTCCTTGATTGTATCAATCAGAGACGTAAAGAGACGTTCGCTCTCCTTCAACTCCATCTCTCCACTTACCTGAATGAATAATAATGAAAATATGAAGTTATGCTGTGTGGTCATCTTGGTCTTTTCGAGGATCTATTTCTGAAATCTTTCCTTACTTTTCCTGCACAGCTCCACTGTGGTATTAAAACCACTGACTGTCTTGTGGTATTGCAATGACATTTGGATCCTTGAAACGTTCATATGCATGTTCCTGTAATACAAACAGTCTCTCTAAAAACTGCTCTCTGGGACAGCTCTGGTCACTCCAGCTCAACCATGTACCCCATCAAAGGCATGTCTCAATAATCAGTCCCATTATGTGACTGTGCTATAGATAGCATAAAAGATGCCAAACAAATCAAGTAGTCAATCATAAGTCTTCAAATATCCTGGATAATTTGTCCTCCTGACCGTCTGAATGACCATAATTTCATTCATGTGTTTTTCAATATGACCTGAAACTAGAGACTAAGCCCATAATCTCCTTGGGAACGTGCTTAGTGAGGTCACAGAGAAAGAGGGGAAACTGAGGGCTAGTTTCACAAAGATCTAAATGTAATCTGATGTCATGATCCCTGGGACATATAGGCGGGGTTGTCTCTATTGTGATTAATTCTGCATCCTGACATAAACCCTTCAAATGAACCATTCAGGATTTAGAATTCATCACAGTACAGAAACAGCATTAGTGGAGGTCACAAATGATCTTACGACCTGTGGGAGACCGAGAACACACAGAAACAGAACTGTTCCAGAGGGTTTCATACTAAGACCAATATTGTCTACATTATACTTGCTTCCCGTAGTCAGTGTCATTCCAAGGCATAGTATACATATTTTGTGCTATGTAGATCTGCAGATGTTACTGAGCTTTATCTATCTATACAGTCAGATGACACCTACCAGTTAGTTAAGATGCAGGAATATCTTAAGGACATAAAACCTGTCTGACCTCTACTTTGTTGCTTCTAAATTCGGATAAAACTGAGGTTACTGTACTAAAAAATCTTGTGTTCCTGTTGTCTAGCCACATACTTGGCATTACCTTGGTATACATACTGTAGTAAAGAACCTTGGAGTTGTTTTTGACAAGGATATGTCCTTCAATGCACCTGTTAAACACATTTGTAGGACTGCTTTCTGGCATTTCTGAAATATCTCTAAAATTATAAACATCCTGTCTCTAAAAAAAACTAGTTCATGCTTTTATTAAATCATACCCTAGCCCCTCTCTTAGTTACGCTGCAAAAGGTGTAGGCTGCTGCGGACTTTCCATGATGCACTGAGTGTTTCTTCTATCACTTACCTTTTTTACTCCATATGTGTTTATACACCACTCTGCATTTAGTCATTTGTAGTTATTCTGTTTCTCTCCAAAAGAGTGCCTTTTGTCCTGTCTCCCTTCCCCCACCTGCCCTATTTCCTCTATAGATGTTATCCTCTCATTTCAGTTTTGCATATGTGTGACATACTACATTTGCTTCTCTGTGCTTTTGCGTCCATATTTTTCCACACTCTCCGCCACCTGAAGTATTTTTGTAACTGCAAGGGCTGAACCTGGTGGCTGTTCAAAATAAAGCAGGTTCCACATTTGCTCCACATTAAAGAATGAGAATCTGTCCTGTATATGGTCTATGGACTATACATCTTTGTGCATTGTAACAAATTAAATCCACTGTGGTCCTACAACACAAACCACTACTTGGTTGACAGGGGCCATGTACCAGAATCAAGAAAAATAAATCTTTTCTAGTAGCTTTATTTTATTGTGCCCCACTGAGCCTCTGCTTTTGGTGAAATCAGTGTCCCTGACACCTTTACTAGTCAAGTATTTCTCAGTTTGAACACCCAAAGGGCTTCCTACTATAAATCTCACTCTACCAGTCAGACATGCATTGATAGAGTGCTTTTATCTATCCCTGAGTGCTTCATCGAACATTCACACTTTCACACTCTGATAGATCTATTAGTGGATATTTTGGGTTTTGCATTCTGCTCTACAAATTCAGATTAATTCTACTCTTTGTCTAATATTATGAAACTATCTGAACTATTTATATGCCGAGTCTCCTCAAGAAATGATGTTTGTGTAAAAGTCTCTCTAAGCCTTTACCAAACCTATGTCAGGCTTTCTAAACGCATCTGTTGACTTTGACTAAACCAGGAAATCAGTCAGCGATTACCCAACAAACCACGTGACACAAACATTTGCGTCATGGCTCACCGTGCTCAGCTTCAAACTGTTTTTGATCTCCTCCACTTTCTTCAGTCGCTCCTGGATCATCTGCTGAAAATCAGCCTCACTCTTCTTAATCTGGACCTAATCAGGCACAAAATGAATGAAAGGCATTGCTGGTTGGCATGACTGCAGGAAGGTGAATCGTTATTCTTCATCCTCCACAATACAGGCTGTAGACGATGAATAAGGCAAATAGATTCGTCTCAAATTTCAACCGAATTAAATAGTAGGTAAAGTGATCCATATTGAGGTTCTGTTTATTTCAGCATGAAAACTGTAATACCTTCTTGCATTTTGTGCGAGCACTAACAGAATTGTATGGCTATTATGTGCAGTTTATCTCACTTACCAAGAACGAGATAAATCCTAGTTCTCATAACAAATTTCAAGCGGCACCACAGCAGTGAAACCCATATATGGCATCTTGTTTGTTAAAGAGCTTTCGTGATTATAGTACGATACATTTTTACCCTTTAGTGTGAGAAAATTCCTTTCATATCTTGAAATGTTCAAAGACCATAAGTATAAGCACCATGTAAACATCTATCAGTTTTAATTGTGGCCTTTACAAACACATGCTTCTACTCTAACACTTATTATAATCATAATCCTTTATTTCAGCAGGTGGTCTCATGGAGCACTAGACACACACAGTTTTAGGGTAGACACATTAGCATGGTCTAAAACTAAGTGTGTGTAAGAGGAATTACAGATTTCTAAGTATACATAAGAAAATGTAAAAATGTTTGAAAACACGTCCCCCACACACCTTCCTCTCCGTGCTCTCGTCCTCTATAGAAACAACCTGGTGATCTCTGTGCTCAGTCTCAGTGCAGAACTGGCACACACACTTCTGCTCATCCCTGCAGAACATCTCCAGCAGCCGCTCGTGCTTCTTACACATCCTGTCCTCCAGGTTCCTCACTGGCTCCATCAGCTTGTGCAGCTTCAGGGTGGCCACCCTCTTATGAGGCTCCAGGTGGGATTCGCAGTACGATGTCAGACACACCAGGCAGGACTTTAGCGCCTTCACCTGCAGGGACGTGGCGGCACAGACATCACATACCACCTCACCCGGCTGGGCTGAAGACAGCGGCGCGGCCGATGAGCAGACTATCATCTGTTTGAATGTGTCTGCAAGCTCTTTGAAAGCTATATTTATGCTAATTTCGGGCCTTGGTGTGAATGACCGGTTACACGCGGGGCACTGGCAGATGTCACTGCCTTCCCACTTGCTCTGAATGCAGGCTTGGCAGAAGTTGTGTCCGCAGGGAGTTGTCACCGGGTCTGTGAACACCTGCTCACAGACGGGGCAGTAGAACTGTTTTTCTGGTAACATGTTGGAGGCCATGACCTGCAGAACTATAAATGAGGAAGTCAAATGATAAGCTGCAGATAGAAGGAGTAAATGCAAATGTGTGAACTTCGTGATTAGAGGAGAGCTTAATAAAGCATATTGTTCAAATACTAAAATACTAATAGAAAAAAATTTATTTTAGCAAACTTGAGGCAAAACAATGAATTACTTAACAAACGTTTGGCACTTTTGTAACTTCTGCTTGGCTGTGTGTAACTCTAAATATGTTAAGGCATGCACTTCTTGAAATTCACGCTCCATACACCCAACACGGTTCAGTTTGTGCCTAACAAATGAGTCATTGTTCCCCTAACTAACACACCCTTTCCACATTATTACTGTAATATAATAATACTCTTCTCTTCCACCAATCAAAAACATCTTGCTTAAAGAGCAGAGGTGAAATTATAATTACTTGGAACACAAACACATCACTTCCTGAGATCATAAGTGCAAGGCCATTTAACCCAAGAAACATTAAAGCCCTTTGTAATATGTCTTTATTTTAAAGGCAACTGGAAAAATATATATACAAGGTCATTTAAGTTGAATCCAGATATTTTCAGTCTCCAATAAAATTGGTATATTTGCTATTAAAGGTTAAAATTAACACGTTGGATAACTTTTTTCAACATAAAATATTTAAATATGTTGAAATATGGTTACACAAGTTAATTATTGTCATTTTTGAGCAAGCAACATTTATTCTAAACATTAAATTCTAAACAATTGTGTCCATTTGTTTTCAGGTCTTTTGTTATTTTAGTTTGTTTTGAGTTTTTTTTGTCCACGTTGTTTCAGTTTCTTCATGGACGTAGCCAACTTGTCACAATCTCATTGGTTAGTCCTCTTAGTGCTTTTTCACCACTATCACCATCTCTGTGTTTCCATAGTGGATATGATAAAAGTGATAACAGTCTGAGAAGCCAAGTGTGGCTTTTCTAGTAGAAACTTGTTAATCAGAAGGTATTCCTGTCCTAAAGAGTTGTCCATTTGTTTGACTGGAGAACCATAAAATCGTAGGGTCATTTTCCTGTAGCTCTATATGCAACTGCACTTTATTGGAACTAACACCATCAAAAATGATTGGAAATTAGAAATAATGCACATTTAAGGTACTTCTAAATTGGCTTTGATATATGGATCAAATAGCATGTCCATCATTTATATACAGTATATGTTTCTGTCTAATGCTCTGAGCTGTGAGTCTCTTTTTCTAGCCCTTATAGACCCTAATTCCACCCTTACCCTATAATTCAGAGAAAGCAAAACAAGGCTTCATTCCCTCTTCCTTAATGGACCAAGACTGGAGCGAACAATTTATTAAATACTGTAGAAAAACTGATGGTTTTTTTGGCCTTCCCTAATCCAATCTGATATTAATTTGGCAAAGAGGGGAATAAAAGTAATCCACGGGCCATCATATGTCACTACAGGGTCTTGAGTTGGAGGGTATTGTTGCACTCAAGTTCTTCTTGTGTGTTAAACAGTTAGGGTAGGGGTCCTGAGGTAGGTCAGTACAGGGGTTTAAAGGTTGGGGTTATCATGATGACTTAGATGTTAAAGGGTTAAATGCCAAAAAAAACCAACACAGTGGTGTTGGAAGAATGACTTCCTAACTCCTACCACCTCAGGAAAATATAAGGAAAGCAGCTCCCGAAGAAAACCCTACAAAACCTGCCAGTTATTACCAAATAACTAGGCTTAGTAAATAGTGAACTTTTGGCCCTTTGTGAAAGAATTGGTTTAGCTAAATTTGTGGTAAACAAATGAAAGTTTACTGCCCTTAGCTTTGCATAATTATTGTTTCTCTCCAGAAGTACCAGAATCAGCCAGCCAGCTCACTAATGTAAACTTTACATATCATTTGTTTAATCTATTCCATAAACCAAGGTGTAAAAACAGCAGTTGTGGTTTCTTATCCAAGTAACGAGAAGCCACAGTGAGACACAGACAACTTTTTACACTTTTTAAAAATTCTTTATAATGAGCTAAGTTTGGCAACTGCTACATAGGCACTACACAAAGGGATTTATATGAATCTCCCAAGCCAAGAACAGGCATTTGACTCCAAACTCCCTTAAGAACACATTCCAGCGCAAACACAGTGAAGTCTTTTAGGCCATATAAAGATCTAACTGGGTCAATCATTACAAACTTCAGTCACTAAAATAATCATAAAGATTTATTCCATACTTGGAACAAGCTGATCGGGCAGTGAGTGAGGAATGAATGGATTTTAACTACGCTGAAAACTACAAAACCAACAAGGAAGCAGCTTATGTAAAGGCACCAATTAAATGCATTCAGTTAACAAGTGCAAACAGGTGGCCGTTTTTTCTTAAAGGATAGTCTTAAGGACACAAGTAAAGCTTGGTATATTTCAAATGCAAACAACTAGCAACATTTTACATTTGTTATTACTGTACTCTTTGAATACTCAGGGTTTTGTGTTGTGCAGAAAGCCAGCTATCTAAACAGTTCTCTAATAAGTGGTGCACATGTGCTGTTCCTCTTTTAAATCCATTGATGCTGTTTGACCTGATCTATTTCACATTTTAAGAATTAAATTAAAAACTTTTTGCTCATACTTACAGCTTTTCTTTTGTAATGAATGTTATCCAGCCACTCCTGTGTTCTTACTGACAGCGGATCAGGTGACGCCTGCTGCATAAATTGGCATGGATAGATAACAGGTCTAGCTGTTAAACAGGAAAATGTAACGTCACAACAGTTATTCATCGGCTCGGCCCTCCCACTCCTGAGCCCTGCTCCGGTTTCTCTTTACTTCCTAATCTTAAAACGGCAGCATTCACAGCACAGCCCAATGTTAGTTACATATCACATGAATGTGCACATTTAGCACATACTTTGTGTGCACAGAAGTGTGTAATGATAGGTGTCATACTAGTAAGGAGTGTGTTTACCTCATGGGTGTGGAGTTTAAGTCCTATGGTTCAGTGTTTTCTCCTCACGAAGGCCTTAGACAGCAGAATGAGGAATGCTGCAGAGCATTGCACTGGTTAAAAGGAGATGTTCAGCTTTCATAATCAAACTTGAATAAAAGCCACGAGGAAGAACAGATGAGTACAGGGAAGGCTGGCTGATATCATCTTTAAATGGAGCTACACTTGCTGTTTCACTCCCACTGGGCTCTTAGATACAAACTGGAGCCAAACTGGTTGGTTTGAGCTCATTTTCAGATTAGTGATCATGTGACTGGTGTGTGATGGGGTCTTTTTAAAGCGCTGGAAGTGTTGAGCTCCGACTTTAGAACAAATTTACTAAGTTATACAGTTTCACGAAGCCTTATCATTTCAATTTTAACTCTACATTTATCCTACACATTTACTGCTTTATGATTTACATAAGAAGATGAGAATTGATCACTACATATTCCATATATAACTATTTAAAAGTACAAGGTACAGCTGCAAACTACTGAGAGCTTTGTGAACTAGAAGAAGGACATAAAAGGTATACTGTACTGGCAGCCTAATAAGTGATTTTATTACTTATCTAATCCGGTCAAATTTGTGTATAGCTGTAAGGTTTCTGGCTGCTGAATTTCCTGCTGAAGTCATCCTGCTGATGATTTGGAGAATCTGGTATATAGAACGTTTAACATGTTTGATGTGTTAAACGTTCTCTAAAAGAGTCAAAAGTTACACAAGAATTTTCTAACCTTTCATATATTTTTAAGCAATAAAAAGTATTTCTGTTAACCTTATTGATGTGATTATCAAAACTGAAGTCGCTGTCCAAAATGATACCAAGGTTGCTGATTTGCTCACAGCTTTTCAGAGAAACTGATGATAAATATGAACACATTTTATATATTTGACTTTTTGGACCAATAACAAATATTTCTGTCTTTTCTCGGTTCAGTTCTTTAAAGTTTTGAGATATCCAGCAGTTCACACTTCATTAACACAGCTTATCACTTTGTGAACAGAGGTTAGATCATTAGAGGAAAGTGATAAGTACAACTGTGTGTCATCTGCATAAGAATGGTATGATATATTTTGATTTGTTATGACAGTACAAAGGTTAAAGGTTAAAGAGTAATGGACCTGTCACTTGACCTGTCACACAACGAACAAAGAAACACAAGACCCTTTCAAAATAAATCAGGAAACACCGAGAGACGTAGGCATGACAACTAACACAGAGGAAAAGACTCGACTCAACTAAATCCTAACTAATAATGGCAACACAAGAACAAAGCATATGGCCAATATTTTATAAGAACTCCAAAAATACACAATGAACTCAAAATGCCGGGTCACAGATTCAACCTCTGACAGGACCAAGGACTGCCCTCTGAGGAACTGTTTGGATTTTTATTTCTGCAGATCTCAAACTGCTAATTGAAACATAAAAACGTCTGCTCTTTAGATATGATGAGCAGTCATGCCACACCCATATTAAAATCATTTAAAATCATGTTTTCCAGGGAAACGTATGGTATCCCCATTACCATAAATGTAAGATCTGGACTAGACGTTTGGTCCTCATGTCTGTCCTGTTATGGAATAGGTTTGAAGCTGATAAAAAAAAATTTAAATATCATAATTTGCAAAGTCTTGAGGGAGTCAGGGATCCATCTTTTATCTCTCTCTCTCTTGTTTGTTAGGCAAATAATTTCAATGGAAAATTTGTCACTTCAGATGACTCATGAAAATTAAGTGAGAGAAAAGTAACACCACCTTGTGCTCAAGACCTTAAAGACACAAAAATAAGTAAAAAATATTGAATATAAAATGCAATATCCAGAAATTAAAACACACCAGGGCCCCTGAACACCTACTGGTCTAACGAAGCAAAGACTGCTGACTGCATCTTATGGGGATCAACATCTCTGCTTTTTAGTTTTAAACATACACAGTGTCACCCTGCTGCGATAATAAATGTGTTTATCACTTTTTTCAGGCGTTGGTTTTACATTTTAAATCCAAATCCGTAACTGGCAAATTTTTATCTTCTGGTTCAGCTGTTCAGCTCGCAGTTACAACTGCTTTGGTACACAAAACAAATAGTTCATTGCTCATTATTGCTGAACCACAGCTAATGAGTCCATTTGAATATGAGCGTTTTAATCAAAACCATAGCTATGAAAACATTGCTTGATTATAGCTTGTTAAACACCTAAAGCACAGCTTCAGCACAGAAATGATAAGGTTTAGAAAAGCGTGCATGCAGGGAGTGAAATAATGTGCCTATTTTTTATTACGTTTTTTTTTTTAATTTGTCTAATTTATTTAATTTTTTATATGCATTTATACAAAAGGAAAAAGTACCCTGATGTCAGCATACTGTTTGCATCAGGCATGAAACTTTGCATGTGTTTGCATGGCTGAATGCAGCTCTGCACCACAATCTATGACCTCATACTTCTGCTTTGATCACTTTATGCCTATCAAGATTCTCCATAAACGGTTGAAATGACACATTCAGATCTGCAGTTTGAAGAAAAAAAATAAACGAATGATCATTCCAGCTTCAGCTCAGACGTCAACACTAGCTTGGCATCGCTGCCCTATAAACCGCTGCATACATCACTGAGCATAGGCTGACCTATTTTGGAAAATCTTTATGTATTTTTTTTTAAGTAATATTAATTTTTTATGTTTTTTTTTTCTTTTTTCTTAACTCTGCATACAGACTACAGACTTGTTAACCAAGCTAGCTCTCATTAGCTGTGATCATTTGGCACCAAAAACCCCCAATTTGATGGTGGAAGTCCCACAAACCTGTGCTTGAGATCACTCCAAATTAGATTTGTTTCCTTACCCCAGTAACTAACGGTTTTCTAATTTTTTTCTGCATGGCCAACTTCAAAACAGAAAAAAGATATTAACAAAGATCAAAGCAAGAGTTTGTTCTGGTACTTTTTCATTTATTATGCAGAAGAACACAACATAGAACGTAGGATGTCACATAAACATCAATTACTGGCACTAAACTGGCTTGTTAACTGGCTCAAGTTCTCAGATGAATACAGACACAGTATTACTACATTACTTACAGCAGTATTTCTCAACCTTTTGGAGCCTTGGCACATATTTCACATTTGAAAAATCACATGGCACACCACCAAACAAAAATGTCACTAAAAGCATGTTGATCATTTTTCCCCGCACACCACGCATAGTAGAATTAGCTCGGTTAGTCCTCAGTATACCCTTTTTCTTTTTTCTGACCACTACTCATGCCAGGGCCTTTCTCCAGGACCCAGGTCAGACTGACTACTTTTTCTTTCAAATATTTATAAAGCTATTAAAAGCCCTCCCTTGTCCGTCTTCTGTTTTACTGGCAGTTGGTCGCCCATTTAATTAGAGCAGGTAGTTGTACTGCCCTCTAGTGGAATACAAGGTAATTTGTTTACCCATTACTTAAACCTATCACTTAGAGAAACTAATCAGGTGGAACCAGATCATCTTCAACAGCACACCTGATCATTTCTCACAGCACAGTGGTTGGGAAACAATGTCCTAGAGGATAAACCATGTTTTCAGACATAAAATTATTTTTCAACAGGAATGTAGAAAGTATTTGAATTATTTTATTTAATTTAAGCAACAATTACCCTTGAAGCCTTGAGTGATTAAGAAATAACAACCTGTTTCATGTTACTGGCCATTTTTGAGTTCAGGAAAACCAAACTTTTAACTTTTTAAATTGCTCTTTATAAATGAGGATCTTATAAACATTATATTTTTTTATTTTTTTTTCATAATAATTACTAATCCTAACAACACAAATCATGAAGTATCCCAGTTAGTTTTGCCTAAATCTAATCAATGTTAATGTCTAAATCTAAGTAAGCCTTAGGTTTCCTCTAGTTTTGGAAACACATGCAGCTGATTCCCCAGCTTGCGTGTTTTTTGTCCTCTGACTTGTTGAACTTCAGTTACATAGTCTGTGAATTAAACATCAAATTACACAGTAAAGATGAAAGAATTGTTCATGACGAATAAAAACACAACGTGGCCTTCAGTTGATTAATGCAGTTTAAGTTTTCATCAAACTTGTGGTCATTACTGACTATTGTCTGACTGAACCACTTGGTGGCAATAGAACAAACAGAAACCTCTCAACCTGTGAGACAGACTTCAGTTCTACATACATGTCAGGAGGAAGGGGACTGATCCTGCATGAAATTTTGAATTGAAACTATAAAAAAGGGAAGTGGGGGAAAAAAAGATGTTTTTTTTGTAAAAAAAAAATTCTTGTCTGTTATTTCTTTCATGCTCTTTTACATTTTCAGTCCTTGTACCTGACCATTTTCAGAGGAATGTTTTTTGTTTTTGGAGAGTCACCTAACAATGACCTATGAATCATTCACTCATTAAAAAATGTTGAGGTCACCTAGTAAGAATACATTGATTGTTGTGTTCGTTTGCTGTATTTTGTGGTATAATTTTTTTGTAAAACTGCAGTTGTGAACTTTCAGGACAGGTTCAGTAACATTTGTATCTGGTGATCTAATTTTTTGTTTTGATTAGAAAGAGGTAAATATAATATTTTAGCTCTCTCTCTGATGGGGACTGAGACACACATTATGTTTTCTAAATTCTCTATACAACCTTTTATCCACCAACCTTTTATCCAATGTTGTTCATTTTGGTACAAATACTCGTTTCAAGAGTGATGGAAGAGAGTTTGCTTTTGTTTTTCTTGTGTTTTTTCATTGATGAACATAACCAAGATGTATAGTAACAATAATAGTACGTTGTCATGTCCGTTTTCCATGTCAGTTGTTTTAATCATGTAAAATCTTTTATTTATCTATTTGCAATATTTATGTCTGTTCTGGGTTTCTTTTTTTACCATTTACAGTTATTATATTTGCTTCCTTTTATGCAATCACACTGGCACAATGACAACAGGAAACAGGCTTTAATTGGTGACTCAGTGTTTGGAGTCATGTCAGCGATTAACTTGACCCAAACTAGTTGAGACAGGGATGTTGTACTCCTCACTTCCAGAATGGAGATTGTATATTGTTTGTGATAGAGATCTGAACCCTGTGGGTTCAGTGGCAAGCCAACCTGAAGAGAGTGACTGTAGAGAGACCAGAGTACAGTGTGATCAGTCGTGGGATCCATTTTCAGCGAACCTCAGGACCATCGCTACATTCCTTGACACAGATAAGACTAACACTTTAAAAATCTACTGGGTACTATTAGAACCAGTGGACAGAAACACACACACACACAAGGAACTCTAATTTCTCTTTCCAACGAGAAGTGGACTGAGCAACAGGAGCAGAAGCTCTTTAATTGAAACTCTTTGGAGAATTTCCTTAAAGAGGATATTTGGTTCTGATTTTATTTTTGGGCCCTTTAATGTGCGCTTGTGCATCATAGGAAGCTGGCTTTAGACAGGCAGCGTTTGTAAACTTTATAATTTTTAATACAGTTTCTATTCAAACTATATCTATCTATCATTGTGTGGTTCTTTCTCTGCTGAGCCCTTCTGGGCTCCATAGTCTTACCTAGAACTTTCTGATACTGGTCCAAAGTTGTCAAAACAATAATTAAATGCGTATCTCATATTATTTAATTGTAATACCTGTTACACAGTACAGCAGCAACAATTAGCAAGGCTAAAAACATGGGCGTAACAGCCATGTGAGAAAACGTTTCCATGATGATATATCATTGTGTCATTGTTCCTCACAGCTGTGTTGGTGATCAAGGGAACATGGGTGGAGTTTGATTTTAGGCCTTTCAGAGTACCAGGAGGTATTTTAACCCCACACTGTGATTTTTCCTAGTAGTCGTAAGTCAACTAAGCCAAATGAAACTTCACTAAAAACTGAAAAATTCATGCTAATAGCTCGAACAAATAAAACTGTGTCATCCGACTGGAAGTGAACTCAGTCTAGTCTATATCAGCTAATCCTTATGTTTGTCACTGTTTTTACTACATGGCCTAAATTCCTAGAGCCTTATTTTTCCTTCTCATTAAGGATGTGGGAAGCATTTCTGTCATGTCTTGTCTTGTGAGCGCAAGGAGGAGCCTAACCAGAGAGGCAGGAATAAAGAACCTGTATCCTACACAGTGCCAGTAAGGAGTAAGGATCTCCTCAGGGCCTCCACAGTATCATGCAGGGGGTTAGCGGTGTTGTTCATAATAAACCTTTGCTTGCTAACATCATCCTCTCACAAACCTCCTCTTTGGAGACTAGGGGACTGGCCAGGACAGAGCTGGCCCTTTTTACCTGTCTGTTATACCCACAGCACTGTTCAGTATATTTATAGATAGCATGAGAAAAGTGTAACAATGAAAAAGTACAAGGAAGTTTTATAATAACAGTTTCATCTGTCATCTATTGTGATCTTACCATAATGATCCACACTCTGAATTACAGAAAGGTATTGTCTCAGCTGAGTTTGGGTTTCCCAACTTTCCAAACAGTCAAATTGCATAATGAGCAAACCTAGCACAATTGCCCAACAATAAGCAACAAGCTACGTTTCATGATTGTTAATACGCAAATTCTAATTATCATGGATGAGTGACCACAGTATGATTCACAAAGTGAAGGGATGGCTGCAATCACAGCATTTGTGAAAGAGATACCCTCACGCTCCCTCCTCAGTTCAAAGATGGTCGTTTCCATAATTGGCCTCCTTGAGTCCAAACAAGTGTTCCTCCCTGTCCACAGTGTCCTCATCATTGAACATAAGACCACTAAAGTCATTGAAGATAAACTCGGGCCAGCCTCTCCGCTTTTACAAGCTGAAGGAAAACAGCTGGAGGACCACGAGGCACACATAAAAGGAAACAGAAACCCAGTTTTTAGAGGAGGTTTTAGAGGAGGTAATGTAGAAGGAAAAATATTCATATTATTGGTCTCCTGGAGGGGGCAGAAGGTAGCAATCCTATTAGATTTTTTTGAGTGCTGCTCCATGAGCTTAGTATCAAAACCAAAGCTGGCCGACTGTAAGTGGAAAGGGCGCACCGTACTGCAGCTCAAGCTCCTCTGACCAGAGAACATCCTGCACTGATGAGACTGCACAACTATCAAGACAAACAGTGGATTATGAATGCAGCATGGGCAATGAGCAGGAACAGCCAGCCCTTAAAGCACGGGAACGCCACAGTGATGATTTTCCTGGATTTCCAAGCCACGGTTGTACGCAAACTGAAAAGTTTTGATGAGGTATAGAATGTGCCTTAGATCCACTGGAGCTGGCTATAGGCAGATTTACCCTGCTCTGCTGAAGGTGACCCATGTGGATCCACTAAGATCTTCAGAGTCGTGGCTGAGGTGAAAGGCTTTATTGAGTCATTAGGGTTAACCCCTGAGGCTGAATGAGTGAGAGCTGGCCACCACTCGTCTCACTCAATCGTTGATTCATGTTTTACTCCACGCCACAAGTAACTGTGCCTGCGGTTGACTGTTCCTATATATTTTTCACATTTTTTCTTCCTCTTTTTCAGGCAGTAAGTAGTTAGCACAGAGTCCCATTGTTGGTTTCTTTTCAGGTTGACCAAAATCATCTTTTGCGGTATGTTATGAGCGTTACTATAACTCCTGAGAAATATCTTCTGCTGTTAGAAAACCCCTACACTCGAGCTCCTCCTCTTTAGGAGGGGGGCAGTGGGTTCTTCTTATTTTTGTTTTGTTAATGTTGAGCATTGTTTGCTTAGTTTGGTTTTATTTGTTTATTTGTTCTGTTTCAGCTCTGTCTTTCTGTTTACTTGCATTACTCTCATTATTTACTTTTAGGAAAATGTTCAGAATAGTCCAGACCTTATCTGAATAATATAAGGCTAGCATGTCGAGCATGTCGTACCTGGACTGTAAAAGAAGAAAGGTCTGTAATTATCTCAGGAGCTAGCAGGTCCACATTGTTTTATTACAGGAGACGCATTTAAATCCTACAGAACACGCTAAGCTAGCGCAGGGAGGGTTTGGGCGGGTCTGTTTTTCATCCTTTACATCAAGGAGCAAAGGTACAGCTATCTTAAATAGAAAAAATCTACCATTTAAACCTCTTGGTTGTATAAAGGACGCAGTTGGCCGTGTAATGAAAGGTATTTTTCACAGAGAGGAAATTGCTATTATGAATATTTACTGTCCCCCTGGTCACCCAGGAGACTATTTGATTACTTCACAAAACTGGTGGACTTAAATGTTAGAAACTCGTTCATTGGAGGGGAATTTAACTGTCATTTAAACCAAATTATGAATAAATCTCCTCAGCCTAACTATCTCTCTCACCTCACCTTATGTAGGGAACTGGATTATGTTGATGTGTGGAGAGCACAACATTCAGCAAATAAGGAATTTACTTTTTTTCTAAAGTACATACTTGTTATACAAGAATTGACTATTTCTTTGTCCCAAACCTTATTTTATCATCATTACATTTAGCTCGATTGGTAATATAGTCATATCAGACCATGTGGCACTTTTCATTCATTGCAACATCAGGAATGTGGACCCCCTGGGCCCTTGGCACCTTGACCGCTCTTCCTGTATTATCTTAGATTTACAACTAAACAACTCCTGTTTGGTTGGATATAGAGAGCTCTTTGTCCAACTTCCCTTTGAAAAATGTGCTTTTTGTGGAAAAACCGAAGACCTTAAGGATGTCCTTTAGCAACCCACTCCCATTATCTACTGTTAGAGCTTGGGGAATGTTTCAAAAACTGGAAGGTAGGTCTTATTTAACATCTCTTTTCACTCTGTCATTGGATTAACCTCTCTTCTCTACTGACACTGAATGTAATCCACATGCTACTCAGCAAAATCAGGAGGAAGTTTGGAAAGCAGCTCTACAGGCTGTTAAAGTTCTGTGTAAGGAAATGGAACCGCCACTGCTAATTTACATATGAGTATTGCTAACTTTATCTCATAATCAAAGTGTCTACATTTTCTATTTATTTACTTGTATCCTTGAGCCAGATTGTCTGCTTTGTTCTTGTCATGGATTGGCTGCGTGGATTGGACCCAAATGCAGGACTCATAGAGTGACTGATGAACTTAAAGCGCAGCTTTAGGAGACCCAAGATAAATTAAACTCACAAAAAGCCGAACTCTGAATATAAGGACTGAAACTGAGTTGGCAGGAAACTAAACTAGAGCATGAGACAAAGACCCAGCATATTGAGGGTACGACTTGACACAGACCGAAGAAAACACAGGGTTTAAATACACACCCGAGGGTGTACCCAGGGAATGGGAGACAGGAGGGAAACACAGCTGGGACAAACTGGGCAGGATGAGACAAGGGAAGCAAAACAGTATACAATGACATAAGACACGAACCTTTAAAGTAAAACAGAAAACACACACACTGAACTTACATACACAGTCTCATGAGCAGACTCTATGACACCACAGACATGGCAATAGAGGGAACACATAGACGTGGGACCAGGGCAGACACAGAGACACAATCAACACAGCACAACAAAAGAATCATAACTTAGCCCATAATACAGAATCACTAATGCAAAACTTAGAGAGAGTTCAGTTCTACAGTTGTACAACGGGGGGAAAGTAATTGTTTTAGTAATCACTCAAAGCCAAAATTGTCATTGGAGCAAAGACTTGCACTGACCTAGTTAGTCCAGTGCTGTGACAGTGTGCCAAGTTAACACATGAGCGTATTGGCAACCATCGTGCAGAAAATAAGCAAGGACGATACGTGAGTTTGGTGTGGCATTTGGGTGAAAGGTTAAACAGGATGCATCCAGCTGGACCCTCAATGGGGAATGACACACTGTAAGTGTGAACCAGTGAAACAACACAGAGCAGAATGGGAACAGTGGTATTTCTGACAGAAGCAAGGGCCTCCATCAATGTGTGTGGAAAACAAAAGAATCATTCATTGGAATTCAGTAATTTCCTTTATATACATCCATAGGCCTTTTGATTTCTTCTTCTACATAAACGTGGTATCATGGCGCCTGTCTGCGAGCTGGCTGCTCATGGTGTTTATTGTCTTTATTTGGGTGTGTTTGTACCATTGTGCCACTACCTAATGCAATTACCGTATATGACCTGAGATGCATTCCTGCATATTTTTAGCTATCTGTGTCACATCGAATGGATTAGAAAAACCCATCTCTGACCTGGGAATGATTCAGCCCAACAGTCCAGGGTGTGTTCATCAAGGCCTCCATGGGACAGTGAAAGGAGCCTTACTCATAAAAGACACCAGAGGGTCCTCAGGCAAACTACATTGTTTACAAATGTAAAATTACTAGAAAAATAAAATGAGAGATTTTACGATTTGTGGCATCTTGTAGCAACATTTATAATCGCTTAGTACAGGGAAGATCTTTATTCTGTTCCAGAGGACTGGTTAAAGGCTAAAGATGACAAAGGTCTTACAACCAGGTCCAAAAACTCTCGCAGGGGTGGAGAATGAATTTGGGGTCACATGAGAAGCTGAGATTGCTGTAGAGGCCCAGTGTTTATAAGCTTATTAGTGCGGCCCTTCACAAAGGTCCCAGCTATGCATGTGACCCCAGGGGAGGCGCTGCCATTGACCTCCTTTGAGTTTTCTCTTAAACTATATTATTTACATTAAGAAATGATATACCTGATCCCCCCAAAGCATTGTTTTTCTCACTAATTGGGTTTATATTTCTGAATTTATTTTTGTACCCCATAAATAAAAATTGTTTTCTGTTTGAACCCTTTGCATGTTGATCATAAAAGGAAACATGTGCCCAATGAAAGCCAATAGAAAGGTTTCAGCACCAGACAGGCCAGAGAGCGCACGTGTTGGTTATTCCCAGCCTGTATTTATTAATTGCTTGGATGTAATAATAACTGCAGAAAAAAACATTTACAACAGTGAATAGCAATTAAAATGTAGAGTAAAAACTACGGAAAGCTAACAGGGAGAACAGGAAGAACCGGTATAACTCTGGGGAATTCCAGTGTGGGAGGAACTTGGTACGATGTTTTATTTTTTAGAGAGAGGAGCGTGTGTTTGTAGACATTCGTACTGCCTTCATCACGACTTTCCAGGAGTGTCTGCCTGCACGACCTAAACAAGTAAGGCATTATTTATACTAAGCAGATAGTTTAGAGAATAAGAAAACATGAAACAAGACATGAACTTGCTTTTCTTCAAGACAGTCTAACTTTTAATCCAAATACTAACAGCAATTACCTTGTATATTTGCAGTCTGCAGTTTAAAGCTAAACCTAGTTGTTCTTCCAGAAGCATCTGAAATAAATGTGTCCGCTTTTTTTTCTGCACTGCGGCATGATGAGCTTTCATGTGTTTTGCCCTTTTCTGTGAAATATAAGTAAAAAGGGCAAACTGGACACTTTACTTTGAGAGTTAAAGAGTTCAAATCTGCGTAGTGTACACAAGAATTTCAATGAGTGTGGCTAACAAGATGTTATTTCTCTGTCAGAAACATGGCCTCCATACTTTCTGAGGAGCAATTTCAGTGCAGCATCTGTTTGGACATCTTCAAAAACCCAGTCTCTATCCCATGTGGGCACAATTTCTGCTTGGAGTGCATCAAACACTATTGGGATGTGTGGCATAAGTCGGAGTGTCCACTGTGCAAAGAATCCTTCAGAAACCGCCCCGAGCTTAGGGTTAATCTGGCTTTAAAGGACATCACTGAAAAATTTCAAAGGTTGGTTGATTATAACAATACTATAGTGTTTTATTTCAATGTTTTATCCCATTTGATTTAAATTAATCAGATGAACATTATCACCTTTTAGATCCTTGAAGGAAAAACCAGGATATAGACCAGTTCCAGCAAAAAGACACAACATGCCACGACAGTCCTCCAAGTCTGAAGAAGAGAAGGAGACCAAGAAGCTTAAGGTGGGAGAAAGAAGTGGTAAAATGTGATGATGTTTATGGATTCTCTTATAAAGAGCTCCACATAATCCAAGATGTAAAATACATGTTTTCAACATCAACCTCTGCAGACTCAGATAAAGAAGACCCAAGAGCAGTATCAACAGATGATCAAGTCCAGAATCAAAAAGGTCGAGGAGATCAAACAGTCAATGGAGCTGAGCAAAGTGAGCGTTGGCTTTTAATATTTTTTAGACATGACCGTTTCTCGGCCCGTTTGCACTCTAAGAAACAAAACTTCAACTAAATAGTTTGTAACAGCTCACATCAGAAGAAAAACAAGATTGTTGCACTGCTTCATGTCACGTCGTTGGTGTCCAACTCCAGGCCTCAGGGTCCTGCAAGTTTTAGATGTGTCCTTGATCCAACACAGCTGATTAAATGGCTAAATTACCTCCTCAACATGTCTGGTGGTTCTCCAGGGGGCTGATAATGAACTAATCCTTTGATTCAGGTGTGTTGACCCAGGGTGTGATCTAAAACCTGCAGGCCCTCGAGGCCTGGAGTTGGTCAATCCTAATGTAGACTGTATATAAAAGACAGAGGAGTCTCCCCCTGCTGGCCATTTGAAAAAAAAATGCATTAGCGTCACTTTTCAAGTCTGGAATCCACTTTTGGCTTTCATTTCCAGTTTATCCTGTTTATCCAAGTATTTTTCAGTCTGCAGTAATTCATATTTGGCAGGGTGGCACTGTTTTAAGGTCTCTTTTGCTCTTTTATGAGTTGTTTTTAATGACATAATAAAGTAAACCTTCATTATTTAGACACAGAGAAACAAAGTAGGGCTGGAGGTGAGTTGGGACAATAGATAAGCTGTTATCAGAGGACTGCAGGCTGATCTCACTGAGCTCATCTTCTTTTTTAACTTTTTGAACCGTCTGCTTTTTTGGGAAAATGTGTTAAATTATGAACATATGAGTAAGAATCTTCTCACATAAACAGATTTTGCCCAAGTTTAATTTGTTTTGCATTTCATCACAGAAGGAATAGTGCAAAGTGCAAAAGTTGTGCGTTTTAACATATTTTACATATTAATTAAACTTATTTCATATCTGCAGAGAAATAAAGAAAGAGAGATACAGGCCAGTGTTCAGGCTGCTATGATGATGATAAGTGCCATTGAGAGAAACCAGGCTTTGCTCATCGAGGAGATCGAACTGAAGCAGGAGGCATCTGAGACGAGAGCAGAGGAGCTTCTGAAGGAGATTGGACAGGAGATTAATGAACTAAAGAAAAGATGCAGTGAGTTGCACCACCTGGAGCAGACTGAGAACCCAGTTAACCTCCAGCAGGTTAGAATCAGTACTTATGTTTAACATTTGCACTCAGCCAAGCAGCAATTGTAATGTGATATGAATGCGAACCGGCCTGTCTGCTTGTCTGTGCTTATATCTGCCACTGATGCTGTTTTAGGACTTTTTACGTCTGAGCGCTCCGATGTCCGTCAAGTACTGGGCTGACGTCAGAGTCCAATCAGACGACTATGCTGGGATTGTGAGGAGAATTTTCTCCAAACTGGTCGACATTAGCCACGAACTGGAGAAGAAACTCTGTGCAGAAGGTAATTAATCCTTATGATAACATGACATTACAGTCTCTTTGGAACAAGAGACTTTATTCTTTACATCAGAAGTTCCTTTGGTTTTATCATAATCCTGCCACTTTGTGTTTTATCTGTCATACCACATGAGTGGTACACTTAGGGTCCAAACATAAATCTTGTAACATTCACCAAAATATTATTGAATATTTTCATTGTTAAAACTACGTTAAAACTAAAATGACACAGTATCTTTTCTGATCTTTTGCAGACTTAAGCAAGATGAATAAATATGCAGGTATGTAAATGCATGTGATCTTCAAAATGTAAATAAGTTATATAGACTGTTATTGATGTCACTATAAAGAAAGTGGCTCTACACATTGATTAAAATAATCTTTATAGGTGTACATTATTTAGAATCTTTCATCTGTGTTTTTCTTTTCCTGTGTCTTTCTCCAGTGGATGTAACTCTGGATCCTGCTACCGCTGCTGGCTGGGTGGTCCTGTCCCCGGATGGTAAAAAGGTAAAGGTAAGCTGTCATTATCAGCTGCATGATTCCTGACTGCAACACCTTAATAAAAGCTTGGAGTTAAACAAAGTCAAGTCTTGTCCTGCTGTAAAAAAAAAAAAAAAAAAAAAAAAAAAAAAATAAAAAAAATTTTTATTTTTATTTTTTAAAAAAAAAAAAATTCC
>VUQR01031844.1:0-11984 GCA_015108515.1 Hemichromis elongatus | reverse complement strand
ATCACGTATCCTTCCTGAAAAAGCAGATATGCTTATATTTCTGCAAAAGACTTTTTAATTCTCCATAGTTGATGGATGCAGAATTGCACAGTGCACAGTTCCACTGGACTTGAGTTGATTGTATTTGTTGCTGGCTGATATAGTTTTATTTTTGAGTGCCCAGCTCATATATACTTTTAAAAAGGAGAGTGTAAATGTTACTGGACATTCTTGTGTAATTGCCACTGAATAATTTATGTTATACTTTGTTATTGCTACAAAAGAATATTTATTTTATTAGTATTTTACATTTACAACTTGTTTTTTTCTGGGGCCCTCGTGGCACCCCATCGAGGAGCAGTAGGCTGTGGATCTCTTAAGATCTCACTGTTGGGTTTGTAAGGTCACGCTACTCCTACATTTCTGTCTTGTTCAAAGATAAGATATAAAACAAAGTTCAAAGCTAATCGACCTGTGTGTTCTCCTTTTTTAAAAATAAGAATCGATAAGAGAATCGATAAAGAATCAAATCGTTAAACAGAATCGAAAATGGAATCGGAATCGTGAAAATCTCATCAATACCCATCCCTACTTCTGACAAACAACAGCGATAATGAGGTGAGCTCTGCCAGTTAGGGCTGCTATTTTTGCTGCTGTTAGCCACTGTTGTTCTTCGTTAGATGCTGTTTGCTACCGTAAGCCTCTGTTAGCTACCATTAGCTGGTGTCAAGATTGCTGGATCCTAAACACTTAGTGAATAAACTTTCATATGATGTGAGAATGTAATCAAACTGTTTGTCAGGGGAAAGTGTGAGTTTTAGGATAGCTAAGCCTAACATTTTGCCAGCTAATATTACGCTTGACAATATCTGGAGTAAATGAGCATTTTTGTCCATGTTTTTCTGTGTTGGAGCTCTAACGTCAGTTCAGGAGATGAGGCTTGAGGAGAGGAGGAAGAGGATGACAATTTGTCCCTTTCCTTCACTTTTTCGTTTCATTGGTGAAGAGGGCCCTTCTCCAACGATAAAACAGAGATATGACACTTCGTGTCTTGACTGTAAAGATCCAAGAACGATTTTAAATGTGCCCCCAGAGCACGCCAAGACTCGAGACTTGTCTAATCCTCTGCTTTTGGCATAATACTTATGTGGCCGGTCTCTAGCTACAAACACCATGGATAAGCAGGAAGATGTCAGAGGGGAGATGCCCATTTTAATGTATTTTTAACTGATTAACTGTGTTTATGAGAACACATCAGTTTGTTGGGAAGTGTAATTACAGTATCTTTTTTTGCTATTAAATAACATACCTCTAAGTATATGTGTACCAGTGAAGCTTGCATGAGTATTCACGCCCCAAAAACCCATAGTGAGTTGGGAAAAACCCTGCTGCTGTGTAGGATGGATGGTTAACTCACGTCATGATGGCTAAGTCATGTATGACTTTATACCTGTACAATCCCTAGAGATGAAAAATGAAGCCACTTCCTGGTGTATACAACTGAGCTCTAGCTTTAGAGGGGATTATAGGTATAGGTAGTTTTTATTACCCTCAAACCTTCGAGGCTGTTTTGAGACATGGCATGAATACTACGTCTCAAAAAAATACAATTTTAGTCTCTAGAATGTATTAAAACAACATATTTGAGATAGACTATTGTGATGCTTTCTGTTTTTTTAATAATACTGTCATTATGTATTTCAACGCTTTTTGCGCACTTTCACCCCTTGATTAAAGTTCACGTTCACTTCTCCTCAGACTGTGGCAGGATTACCTCAGCTGAGTTTACATTTGCTTTTTCAGCTTGTCAGTTAAATTACAACCAAAGTTCTTGGAAAGCCATGTAAGATTAAAAGAATAATAAAACCACAATTTGTCCAGTCCAGCAATCATTTTACATAATCACAACCTCAGTACTGAGCATAAGGAGACCTAGATTTGGCCTATACCCAGTTTCCCCTTTACTTTTACAAGGGGTAAATTTGATAAATAATTAATCCAAACTTCATCAGCAGTTAAAGTTATGGTTTATTAGAGGAGTGGCTGCTTTGAGGTACAGTCTGGGGGACTTTTAAAATAGTTATCTAACAAATACCGTGCCATGACTAAGAACTCTGTTGCTATTCTTTGTGAGTGAAATTTTGCAGTTTATTAAAAGTTTTTAGCACTAATTAGCAGGTACCTGACATGACAGGTAAGCTATGAGGTACAGCTGATGTTAAGAGAAATATCTCATCAGCCACATGAAAGCAACAGGCTGGTGTGTTTTTCAGAACTTGTTGGGACTTTCCCCACAGAACAATCTGTTGTATTAAGACACTCATCTAAAAGAGGGGAGAGGCAGTTCTCTGCGTGAAAAATGCTCTGTTGATGTCAGAGGAGAATGGCCAGACTCCTCCAAACAGTAACTTTAATGACCACTTGTTACAAAGAAGACATTCAAATCTCTGTAACAGATTGGCTACAGCAGCAGGATAAAAATGGCAACTTCCCAAGGCAGCAAAATGGACCTTTATCAGCTACACTTGATAACCCTGCTGATGCCCGCCTCTTTCTGACGTTAAGGGGGAAAAGAAATTTTAAAAAAGGAATGTCATGGGGAATATGTGCAGTCAATTATCACTGTAATCAGCACTAACATAGTACCTAAAGCCTCACTCACAAGGGATCCCCTGCTGAATGACTGAAATACAGTGTCATTTGTTTTTCATTTGGGAAAGTTTTCCTTAGCAACCAATGGTTGTCATGGAGTCACCATCCTGTGGCCCGTGTGACTGAGGTTTAAGAAACGTACTTTTCTAATTCCTCTTTTCCACTGCTGCTGTGCCCAGTGTAAAGTCAGGTCTGCTTTGTTGACTTTGGAGAACCGACTCTCCCGCAAACAGGTTGGAACAGTTGCACAGAGGACGGTAGGTGGACAAAATGTGCAGGCTGCAATTTCCTACAGCAGTCGCTGACAGCAGTGGTTTCAACTCTTGGCCCTGCTGGAGCTGGTTTCAGCATGAGCTCTGAGCGATAAAAAGATGCAGAAGTGAAAAATTTACCATGATGACGTCCTCATTCTGCAGCCACGCAGGCAGCTGGGTGCTGTGGGACAACACCTGGAACAGCGTGGCTCTGAGGGCGCAGTAGTTATCTCCCCTGACTCTTCTCACGCAGGCAAAGCTCTGGGACATCTCCTTATAACCCTGCACACACGGGGGATATCAGAGGGAACATCCTAGCGATTAATGTCAAATAAATAATACCTGGCTTTAACCTGAAATGTTTCTTCTGAGAAACTTCAAGCACCAACCTTTTTAATGAGAGCACTTTTAGGAGTATTTCCTTTCCACTCTCTCTCACTGTACAACAGAATATTCACCGCCGGTGACAAACTGCATCTGTCCTCCCCCTTTAAAACTGAGCGAGGGATAGCAGGGAAAGGTGAGACGATGGGCAGAACAAAAAGACTATTGTCCAGATTTCAAATGACAAACAAAAGCTGCACTTGTTTAAAATTACTGATGCCATAGAAGCGGAGGATGTACTGACGTTTTGTCTCCAGCTCAGGCGGTGGTCCAGACTTATTATTCTTTGATGGAGACAGCTCCTCTTCTCCTCTGTACAAGTCTTCTTCACTATGATCAAACAAAAACACCCTTTTCAACCATAAAACAAAACAACAAAAAAGTTATTTTTTGGTATCCAAAGCCTGGTCCTGGATCTCCATATTGAGCAATTTTAAGTCTATCCCAATCTGGACAGGGACAACTTAATCTCACTAAAAGTACTTGCACCCAAATGTGTAAATCCAGATTTATTTTTTCAAGTGACGTTTGCAAAATAAATAAATAAACAAACATAATAAATGTCAATATAAATATCAAACACATATAATTTGTGTGTATTTTGCTACATTTTTGTCTCATAATCGGATCTTTACAGACCTGTTCTCCAGGCTGTCTTCCTTCTCCGTGGGCTCAGCAGTAACATTTTTGGATGTGCTCTCTGTCAGCTGCTCCTCTTTTCCTGTAACCTCCTCGCCTTCAGCATCTTTCACAGGTTCAGTCTTGGCCTCAGTGGGCACGCTCTCTGCCTCCACCTTCTCCTCTTTCATCTCTTCATCGTTCCCCAGCACCTTGGGGAGATCTTCGTCGTTATCCTGCACTAGCATTGTTTCTGGCTTGGTTTTCTCCAAGGATGTGTCCTCCTCTGACATTGTAGGTGTACACTCGGCATCTAGCTTCTTATCTTCACCTAACGCCAAGCTGAAAAAGAACATGCATGTTTTGTGTATAAAGCCAAGTTTACCATTCATGCCTTAAACTCAGACTCACAAATGCGCAACTTAAGTGACATTTAGAAATGTAAAGGACACATTTAGCTGTAGGAAAACTGCAGGTAGGAGGAGGGCTGACTGTCATAGAAGATACAATGGTAAGAGTTCGCCCCCTAGTGGCCACATCGCACTCTGCCGCCATGAGTCCAGAGTTCAAGTAAACAAATACCTTGTTTGTTTTGTTATCGCAAACTCTAAACCCACTGACCTCTCACTGGCGTCTGCTGGGGTTATGGTTTCTGGCTCCTTCACTGAGCTGGTGGAGTCCTGTTCTTCACCGCTGTGGTCGAGTCCCGAGGGCTCCAATCCAGAAGATGACTGGGAGACATCATGGCTTTGTTGGTCTTCAGGACCGGGCTCCCTGCTGTCTAAATCCTCTGTCCCAGCACTGAACAGACAGCGAGAAGAAAGGTTAAAAAAAAATAAATAGACTACTGCTTGCACAAATGTAAAAGTGACTGATTACACAACAGTCATACATGTGTAATAATGTTCAGTAATAAAACTGTCCACAGAAGCCCTTAACATTCACACGTCACACTTGAAAAACCGAAAGTAGTCAGTCAAGGCCTATAGAGCTGTAACAGCGTGGTCATAAAACGGCCCTGATCAATTATTCTGCAACAGTTTGCTGGTCTAATGCGACCACAGGTCTAAAAAGAAAAAAAAAAGGGAGTTAATGATTAAAGGGAAGGTGAACTTAGGACAAAAAGCAATCACAACGAAAGAAAAGAGACACGGGATGTGTGCTCATTATGGATCGACCCTTTTATCTGTTTATAGAATAAACTGTATACTAGAAACAGTGATTCCTGAAGCGGACACACAACATAGGTGATTTATGTCTAGGCATTTTTAGAACTCATAATGTTGAAAAAACAAGATAACTTTTGGATATGCTTAAAAATCAGAGATTGCATCGTTAAAGATTATGTCATACATACTTTTAATCCAGTACAAAAATCTATGGATCTACTTAGGATCAAACACCAGGCACTAGCATACAAAAAGATGTCTGTAAAGGACGATTATCTGGCAGATGGACCTAAGCTGTAATTATAATGATGATGAATGGTTAAAGATATTATCACATAATAGGAAACATTAAAAAGTCATTATAAGATGGTACAGATTTTATTTTACTCCATCTGGGCTTCATAGTATGGCTCTACTTAGCAATAATTTATGTTGGAAATGTCAATGGCATGGCGATACCCATGTCAGCAAGACTATACCTATTGGGGTAATCAGACACTAATCCTTAATATAAAAACACCAAAGTACGGTGATACAGGTGGGAGTGGTCACAGCTGTCAGAGTGATCTTCAGATTATGGAATACTGCTTCTGCTCTGGATGCTTAAAACGGGTTGGGATTCATGAACACCTGCTAGCGAAGCTAAATAACGATACAGAAAACTTCAAGAAATCCTGGGACTGCTTTCTCTCTTGCAACACCGGGACGATCAGACGCCACGAACCGTATGGTAAGCGCTCATCCCTGGGAAGGGTTGGAAGTCACCAAGTAACTCACAATACTATCACAGTACCCTGACCGTCAATGATTATACAATACTTGATGTATTGCAATACATATATGTAACAAAGCATCAGAAGAAAAAAAAATACCAGCGGTTGTCAGTGCGGTCCCTCAGCCTCCTGGTAAATGCACCTATGGTATAAATCAGAAAAGTTGACCTCTGACTCCGACGCCAAGCTCACCGAGATTCACACTCGTCCAAGATTTTAGTCGCATCAGTGGTATCAGCTTCAAATCCTATGTTGCCTCATTCTGGAGTTATCGCATTCACAACCTTTGGTGTCCACGCTTCGCAGCCAGCCGCCTGCCCGGCAGGCTGATCTCAACGCCCCATCAGCCTCTCAGAGCTGAGGAGTAACAATGTGTTTATTCACTGTAATATATTTAATGGTAATATTCACTCTAAACAATGTGTTAATTCAAGTAAAGATCTTTGTACTTCATCTGCCGTCGTCGTCACTATAACTCCTAATCATTCGGAGGCTGTGTCCAGGTGGTAGCACAGGTCACCGACTAATGGGAAGGTTCGTGGACTGCACGCTAAAGTTTCCTTGTGCAGGACACTTAACCACACGCTGATCCTGATACATCTTCTGGAGTGTGAATGTGTGTGGATGGGTTATGAGACATTTTGTATAAGAAAATATAAACAGAGATGTTTCTTGCCCCCCAACTTGGAAGCGATTAACTTGTAGGACTGATCCCAATCTCAATCCAGGGATTTCACCACCGCAAGGTGGGAAGAAATTGGACACTTGACATTACAGTTCATGAAATTCATATCAAACTAAAAGAATACACAAACGAATTTGCTTGGTATGAGAGGAATTTACAGGAGGAGGAGCTATGCGGTCTTGGACCCAGAGTCATAAAGCAGATCCTCCGGTAAGTCAAGTCGTTGATAGAATCCGTTTAGAGCAGCTTCCTGTTTTAGCAAAATGAACTACATTTGGTCGCAATGTACCAACACCTGTATGGCAAAGGGAAGTGATGCAACACACTGCCGTATTAATGTGTCCAGCCACTAACATCAAAATAAACGTTTGGTGTTGCCGAAACTTGATTAAACAACCACCAAGTGTAGAAGAACGTGTCGCAATTGCGTCACAATAATTTAATTTTAGACACTGGAGCTGTTAGAGTGATTTTTATGGTGTTTGACATTATACAGGTACTAAGATATTGTGGTACTTTTAAGTAAGGCGTTATATTTTTAAAGCAGGAAACCTGTCATGGTAAAACGAGCACACCACCATGCGCACGCAACCAAGAAAAAAAGAGCTTTCAGAAGTTCATATTTTCTTCTAAAACAATTACAGACAACATATGACGCTGAGCTGCGCTGAGCTCTTCAGAATAAATATTAAAATAATTTAAAAGGGAAGCTGAATTCTAAGCTGACGGGTTAATTTCATGTAACTCACCATGTCAGAGGTTCAGGCTCCTGCTTTCCCACGGAGACAGACGACAGCTGGGCCCCCGGGGATGCTGCAGCCAGCAGCATGTTTGGCACTGATGACACTTGGTGATTTTCAGAAAACTCCCCTGATGGTTGAGCTGCAGCTTCAACAGTCACTCTCTCTCCTTCGTCATGATGACTTGTGCTCGCTGCAGTTTGCTCTACCGCTGTGTTTGCCTCAGTGTGCTGAGGTTTCTCAGGGCAGTCCGCCTCAGGTGTCAGAGAGGTGCCCTCTGGGATCTTGTCCTGCGTGGGGGGGGTTTCTTCCGTCTCTGGTGCATTTAAAACCTCAGAATCCGCTTTGACGTCCTCTTCCAGGACAGACCGTGAAGCGCACTGCATTGCAAGCTGACGACTGCAAGCAGGAGGTTCCTTTGTATCTTGTACTCCGGTGGCGGTTTCTTCAGGCATGTTGCAGGGCAGCAGTATCTCTGCTTGGATGACTTCATTCTTCAACGATCCATTTTCCTGAGTGTTATTAGGCTCCTGCTCTCCGGTCTCAGGACTCATCTTCCGCTCCTCATCCCTAAGTGACAACACAGTGTTTATTAGCAATGCCACAGAGTCTCGGCTACACGCTTTTCATGCTCAGAAAAACAATGTTTTGTGACCAAAGATAAGACGCTGTTGAACGGTTTCAGGATTCCTTCAACCCTGTAGGTGGAGAGGAAGCAGATAACCTTTGTTCAAAACATTATCTCTTTGATTACCCATTAGTTCATGAAATGACAAATGTTTTGGCTTCCACAAACACTTTAAGACCTTTGGAAGTCCCCCTCACCCTGTTTCTGATCTCAGTACTCTGTTTTATGCTGTCATTGGGTCACACGGTGCATCCTACACAACCCACAGGGGGAAATCTAATCGTCGTTTTGTTGTCACCCATTTTCCAACAGTTAATGGTGCTTTTGTGACCGCACCTGCACGTACTGTCTCCGTGTTTGAGATGCTTAAATCCAATATTACCGCAAACTCCAAAGCTTTCTTCAAACGTTTAAAAGTCTCAGCCGAAAGCGTTCTGAGTCAGCTCTAAAATTGTTTGTGGTCTGCTGCTTATAGAGGAACCTGAGAAACGAAACACTGTTGGGAAATCCTGTGAAAGTGTGTCTGTCGTACCAGATTAGGTCACCAAGTCTTATTAACACCCAGCACCCTTCACACACTCAGACTTTGAGTTTCCCTGTCTGTGTTTTCCCAGTCATCTCACCTCATGCAATCATCTCCTTCAGGACCGCAATTGCCAGCCACAGCTTTACAGCCTGTGAACTGGGTGGCCTTCGAGTCACTGGTCAGCAAACCGCTTCTTTCCTCCAAACTGCTGCAGGGACTTTCATGGCGACAACAGCAACAGTTCCCCATCTGCTCACTCCCTCAGCCTGGGAGGTCGGACAGGCTGTAGGCTGAATGAGGCCTCTGGTCCAAAGCAACCACAAGCGACCTGGCGAGTCGCCGAAGCCTGAAGATTTCAGGACTCCATGATGACGACGGAGGGATAAGCTGCTGCTAACGCAAGGAAGAAACCATGTTTATGTCCTATAAAAAGTGTGTTGACAGAGCACAGAATGAGTAATCAACACACCGACTGATCTAACACACGTTACAATTTGTTATGTAACAAGTTCCTGCCACTGCAATTACACAATTTTTCGTATTTAATGAAATACATTATTTTGGTAAAAGCAGATTTTGTCTGTTATAAAGGAAAAGCTTTTATGTTCCCAGGCGACTCATTTTCTCAAAAATGATAAAAAAAAAAAAAAAATGTGTTTGTCAAACATCCAGAAAACACAACAACACACAGATTTCTGTTAAATGAGGCAACAAAGACGTATTGTCTTTACTTTAGGTGGACCCAAAAGGTCACATCAAAACCTCAAGACTCCTTAAATGTTGCCCAATAAGGCAAAAAAGACGGCACCCAGCCAGATCGTGTTAAAAATAACTAAACAACTCAATTTTTTTAAAGTGAGGTTCACTTTACTTTTGTTTATGAAATCACTAAAAATATTAGGAAAATGAATAAACCACTATTCCCTAAGGTAAGAGACTGTGTGCCAATATATCTTAACCAATGAGTGTGCTCCTAAAGGCCCCTACTGAGCCAATAAGAAACCCCCAGAATTATCCCCTGACTGATGAATTTGTTGACAGATATTATTAGATCAGTCGTGGCTATACTGGTACGTCGCATAAAGTTGTGGTCAGAAGTTTAAATACACTCATCATGAGCACAAATGTCATGGTTTTAATGATCTTTATTACTTAAAACAAGCAACAACAAAAAAACGAGAATTGGATGCAAGTTTGAATTTATTTGGGATTTTCTTTCTTTTAACTTGACAACTCCAAGGCCCAATAACTTCTGGTTAATGACGGTTGACTACAAATGGTACAAATGGTAGTTTCTCTTTTGGGATCATATAGAGGATTTGTTTGACAGCACTCACTGAGCTGACCTTTACACTGAACAACTGAAGGCCTCTTGGAGCCATTTCTAAACAACCACACATTCCAAGATCATCACTAAAACCAGTTGTACATAAGCGCCAGTTATTCTGATGTGCTAAGGTTGGGAAGAAGACCTAAACAAACTCCCTCAGATGAGCGGAAATTGGTTCGGAAGTTCAGGAACCACGAACTCTCAAGCCTGTCACAAACTGGAAACTGCTGAAATACCAGCATCACTCTCCACAGTGAAGAGTTTTAAATCGCCAAGAAAGAAGCTCCTGCTCAAAAATCGACACCTTCAAGCTCGACTGAAATTTGCACCTGGACAAGCCAAATGTCTTCTGGATAAATGTTTGATGGCCAGGCGAGATGGAAACTGAGCTGTTTGTCCACAATGATAAGAGGCATACGTGGGGGAGTAAAAGTGAAGCTTTCAGCTGTCAAGCATGGTTGTGATAGCATCACGCTCTGGGGCTGTTTACTTGTCAATGGTACTGGTACATTGCACAAACTGAATGGCATAATGAAGTAGGAGGACTACCTCCAAATTCGTCATCTCTACCTCAGATCAACAACTAGATGGTTGAAAGTTGGATACATTTGGATGTTCCAGCAGGACAATGATTCCAAACATACATCAAACCTGGATTTAGACAGAAAAAAGCAGGCTAACAAATCCCTCAACTCAACTCTAATGAAAATTTGTGGACTACACTTAAAAGCCAGGTCTATGTGAGAGCAGCATTCACAAATCAAGCCAGAATCAAGTAAAATGCTTGTTCGTGGCCCCAAAAACATCTGCTTAAGGTGCAACTTGCTGAGGGACAGTTAACCAAATATTACTGGGGGTCGATGCATATATTTGAGGCTGTATGTATACTTTTGAGCACCCAATTCTTGTTTGTTTGTTTTGCACAGTCATTCCACCTTGGAAAAAGAAATCATTAAAAGCCCAGAATGACATTTTTATGCAGGTGATGAGTGCACGCAAACCTCTGACCATAACTCAGTGTCGTCCAGTATGTGTAAACACTTTCTTTTCTTGCAGAAACAGATGCTTGTTAATATTTAGAATTGATGTGATCCAACAGTGTGCCCCTAGGAGCTGGTTAAACCCCATTGTCCACAGCTGGAGGTGCAAAGTCATGACATGTTTTCAAGCTAATCAATAACATATAGCACAAATGGATAAAAACAAAAATATGGGATTCTCTATGCTCACTAGAGAATGAGTATCATTCTGCATATAATTCAGCCCACATGAATATCAACCGAACTACAGACTGAATAGATTACAGTATGGAAACGTGTGATCCTCATACAAAAGCACACCTTTTGGCAGCCTGTGATGAAGCACATTAAAACAACGCAGTGGCAGTATGGCTTAAAAAATCCAGTCTGGGGCCGGGGGGGGACTCTCGCTTTTTAAACCACATGACTTTATTAAATAAACACACCTACACCTGTCAAACACGGCAAAGTAATGTTAATACCCACGGCTGCACACTTCTTAGCTGGTACGATTAAAAGACGTGATTAGGACGTGAAAACACACCTTGTTTTGGTTGTGCTGAAGTCAAACTCCTGAAGCTTTCAGTCCTGTTCCTGTTTCACTTTTGGTGAGCTGACGAGCTAGCCAGCTAGCTACGGTAAACTTAAAACACAAGCATGCGTTCCCGGAGAGTGACTGGCGCTCACTGAAAACGCTGCTGCCGTGGTGGGGAGCTCTTCCTACGACTGCGCCGTTATCGTTTAATGCGGCACATTTCATAGGAAAGCGGGTTTTCGGAGCGTTTAACGAGGACCATCTGTTGGTACGAACCACCTTAGCTTAGCAGGAGCAGCGGGTCACGGCTTGGTCCGAGCGCATGACGTCATGTTCGTGTGCGCCGAGAGTTTTTTTTTTTTTTTTTGTTGCTGCATTCAAGTGAAAGTAGGAATTTCGGAGCTTTACTTGTGCTGATCGTTTTGCAGCCCTCACTCCTAAAAAGGTTTGACAGATGCTTTAGTTTTTCAAGCAGAAAGGCCAAACATTCACAGTGTTTAAATGTAAGTATTTGCTGCTTTTGTTTTCAAATCAAAGCCAATCAAAGGTAAGTGTGCGGTTTTTCTCATATCATATATGTTCAAAGTGATCTATGTTTAAAGTGATCCATGTTTAAAGTGATTTGTGTTTGAACTGATTTACGTTTAAAGTTGTTTATAAGTTTAAAGTAACCATTCGTTTACAGTTGCTTA
>VUQR01031843.1:0-12875 GCA_015108515.1 Hemichromis elongatus | reverse complement strand
AGAGATCAGTTACAAAATGAGTTATGCATTAAGAAATGTATGTATTTGGATATATTTGTTACATGGTTATATGTGTTGCATTAGTGTAAAAGTGTTATGTTATTAATAAATTGATTAAAACAAACAGTAATTGTCACTGAACTCAATTTAATTTACAGGTATTTGTAACACGTATGAACATAACGCTAACTTTGAACAGTTTTACATGGATATTCATTTGATGGCAATAAACTAAATAACAATAACAATTAAACAAGAATATTTCTAATACACCAAGAATATTTAAAGAAGGGAAAACAATATTTCCAGTTGTTCACACGGGATTAACCTGAGTGACCTGGACCTGGACCGTTTCTCTAACAACTGTAATAGATTACAGGAAGTCTCTGGCATTGTTGTTGCCAAAGCAAGCTCAGACGTGGATGGATGTGGTGCTGCTACTGAGACCTGTGGTTTGTCTTTTCTGGTCAGAGAGTGGAGAATCACACAGGGTGGTCTGCAAAGAGCTCTAGGATCCATCCACAGGGTTTGCAGGGCGGCTCCATCCATGGCTGCCACACCACTAAGATATTTTCAGAAATATGCAAGTTGGAGATGGTGGATGCTATATTACTACTAGTATACTTGTAACTCTGTAGCAGACAACAGTTTGATAAAGTGCTATGAATAAAAAAAATGAAACCAAAGGATTAGATTCTATAAGTTTTACATATTTTATAAAATACAGTGAATGTGTACAAATGACCGGCAATAATTCAGTCACTGAAATTATCCATGCAATTAGCGAAGTCATTACTAAATGTGTGTAGATTAAAGAAAATGATTTTACCTGGATATGATTGTCTCTGATGAGCCTAAGGTACAAAACATGCCGGCGATGACGGTAATTTTCTAGCTCCTCCAAAATTAACAATGTACAAAAAAAACCAAACGGTGCGACATTTTTGGATCTATTTTAAAGTTGACGCGCTGTGGCGCTAGCGACCGGAAAAACAAAGTAGTAGGGGCGGACTTGAACGAAGTTTCTTTGGGGGAAAAAAGGGGGCTGTCCACAGCCGCTCACTTCCTCACTACTCATCCTTCGAAGACACTACCTACGTAACGTAGGCAGGTAGGATCCTTCAGAGCATCCTTCCCCTGGATTTGGACACAGCATGTGTGTCTTCTTACTGTTGCGCATGCGTTTGTAGTCTTCCTCCATCATGAGCCCTCTGCAGGGGGAGAAGGGGATGGAGTTTCCTGTCTTGTGCTCCAATATTAGGCAGTTCCCCACAGGTGTTATCCCTGACTCCGCCCCTCCCCTCTGAACATTCCAGTGGAAGAGTGGCGCACATGCCTGAGAAGTGCACAGCGAATGGTGAATGAACTTCACAAACAGCTCAACTGCTGCTCGTGTGTCTGAAATGAGCTGTGTAGTCTGCAGAGGGCGCCAACAGACAGTGACATACCAGCAGATGTGTGCTGCTGAGCGATCGCACCACTGCACCAAACCACTGCCGGCTCTTTAAGCTGAGAAACAACAGACCTGAACTGCGGTGGGCCTCATCACCTGCAGCAGGTAAGATAAACACAGCGTGATATGTACAAGGGCCAGACTGTGAGGTCAGGATGTGGAAGCAGGTGAAGCTGCTCTGAACACAGGACACACAGACTGAACATTATGTTTTTGTTTTTAGTATTATTAATTTCTGTCTCTCTCCTACAGCAGCTTGTTTATCCTGTCTTCCTTCTCTCACCCCAACCGGTCGCAGCAGATGGCCCCGCCCCTCCCTGAGCCTGGTTCTGCCAGAGGTTCCTGTTAAAAGGGAGTTTTTCCTTCCCACTGTCGCCAATGTGCTTGCTCATATGATTGTTGGGTTTTTCTCTGGGTGTATTATTGTGGGGTCTACCTTACAATATAAAGCTTGTTGTTGTGCTTGGCGCTGTGTAACCTCAACTGAATCGAACTCAATAGAACTGAAATGGTCTTTAATAGGTTGTGAGATTTCTGCTGACTGTGCAGGTCTTAAAGGTATGCCTGACTCACCTGTCAGATCAAAGTCAATTGTGTCACAGTCCCCGCCTCTGGATGACCAGGGGCAGAGGAACACACCCCCTCCCTCAATCACTCCTGATTGGCTGGTGTTGGCTTTGGGAGCTCCAATGATGACAAAGGACCTGCAGAGAGATTCTGCTGTTTGAGTGTTACCGTGGCTATCAGAGCTCAGCAACATTTAAACCATGTGAAGCGCTCCCAGTGTAATTTGAATCAATACAGTTGTGACAGGTGTTTTTCAGCTGTGAGGAAAATCTGCCTTATATCCATGAAATAAAACCAGGGTCGGGGACTGGACCCCTTCCTCTCTGAGCTAACTCAACTGTTCCAGGTGTTTTCAACAACTTACTTGTTATTGATGGTGTGAAAGTCAGCAGAGAATCCAAACAGACTTCCTGTCGGTCCTCTGAACATGACTTCATCCAGCAGGTTTAGACTCACACTCATAGTCACACACAGCAACACACACACACACCTGAACACACACATCGTGCCGGTCCTCCCGTCTCACTGCTGCCTGCCCGACTGTGGTGTATGAAGCAGCTGCTGTGTTTGAACTTATAGACTGTGTGTGTGTGTGTGTGTGTGTATGTGTGTGTGTGTGTGTGTGTGTGTGTGTGTGTGTGTGTGTGTGTAGACAGATCATTGACAGCCATTTTGTCAGACTGCTGAGCTGCTGCTTCCTGTTGATAGGACCTAAAAATAAAAGCCTCCTTATCTGAGCTTAATGTTTGTGTTTGTGGTGAGTTCAGGGACATCCAGAGGAAATGACTCTTTCTTCCTCTTCTTTACACTTGGCTGTTATTTATTATCCTTCTCAGAGTCCTTAGGCCTCACAGCGATAAGGTGAAGGAGTTACTAAGTCATCTTCAGTGATGACAGGAAGATGACACTATGTATGTTTAATTGACTCAAAAGTCTTCAGGGGACAACAATAATCTTCACTTTATTTATTTCAGACAGAATTAGTCCATGTCACGTTCCAGTGTTTATAAAAGCTTGACGTATTGTGTCACCACTATTGAATTTCTTGACTTATTCAAATGGCGCACAGTTCCTCAGTAAGGCATGAGAAGTTGGGACATTAGTTCAAGCTGAACAGCAGCCACTGATGAACCACCTAGTTTGGCGAGGGAACTGACAGGTGAGTGACAGAAAGGAAATGCTGTAGGTGAGGTCAGACATCAGAGATGTGGCAGAAAACATTAAATTGTAGTTCAGAATAAACAAACTTTTTTTAAAGCTTCAATTATACCAAAGTAAACTAAACAACTGACAAATAACTAACATATCTGCTTAATCCTCTCCAACACCCTAGATGACAGTGGGGCGAGTTTAAACACTCTCTAAGATTACATCAACTGGAGCTTCCAGGCAGAAGTTATGAAGGTCAGGCCCAGAGCGCATCATAAGCGATTGTCCAGCTTTGACATGAGGTTGTCGCTGGCGGAGATTTTACACTGGGAATTTAAATCTCGGCGAGAATCTCTGGAATTCAGCCAGCAGCAGCTGATAACACTCGCTACTGAAAATGCTTTGTTACTCAGTATTGAGTCCTCAAGTCTCCAACTAAGAATGTGACCCAGCTCAATGTAGAAAATAAAAGTGACCGTCATTGATCTGTATCCTTTTAGCATGAGAGATAACCTTGTGTTTTCACAAGGTGATGGTACCTGGACCTGGCGATATAGAGTATGTTTGGGGAATATGAATGTGTTTGTCTCCATGTTGAGCGAGTGCTGAGTATTTATATGTGTGTGCTTGAGGTTGGGAATGCATCTTGTGTCTGTGTGTGCCTGTTTGTCTGTGTCTATCTGTAAGGTCGAGTCTTAGACTCCGCCTCTCTGGAAACATCTAAGGTCCCTCCATGTGTGGGGGCCTAACATGCCCCAACAAACTCCTTGCCGGTGGCTGATGCCCCCACCCAACCATTGCCTGGGGCTGGGCACTCGGGTGTGTAGTTGCTCACTCTTGCTTGGCGGGGCCTGGCCCCCCTGGCTCTGTCGGGGCCCTTCTGTCTCTGGGCTCGTTCAGCTCTGGGTTAGGGCTGCCGGCAGCTCCCGCCCCCCGGTCCTGTCTGTTATGATTTTATTACGCAAAATAAAAATATCCTTATAAAACTCTAATAAACTATGACAATCAAGTGGACCAGTACAGCAAAGTCATAATGATCCACTTGGTAAAATTAATCTGTATGGTGCTCGACAGGCATTGGATGAGCAGATGTGCAAAATGCAAATAATGTCATCAAAGTGAAACTTTGTAAGTTTGTGTTTTATCTAACTTCAGTTATTTGGTCGCCAGCCATTCAGAACTCTGCTGTTCGAGTCCTCACTAAGACCAAAAAAGTGGACCACATCAGTCCAGCTCTGAGGTCTTTACACTGGCTGCCTGTCCGTCACAGGCTAGACTTTAAAGTTCTGATGCTGGTCTATAAAGCTCTGAATGGTTTAGGACCAAAATACATCTGGAAGGTTCATACACCCAGTCTAAGGAGCTGTAAGGAAAAGGCGTCTGGACTTCTTTAGGTTGCTTGAAGACGTTTCACCTCTCATCCGAGAAGCTTCTTCAGTTCTATGGTCAAATGGTGGAGAGTCCCATATTTAAGCCTTGTGGGAGTGGCATGAGACATATCCCTGTGACCCGAGTAATCTGTCACCTGCTTTGATGACATATACTGTACTCCTTTGTGCCTTTCTACTCCTGTATACCAGGGCAGGCACTGCATCGGCACAGATCAAAACGTAACACACCAGGAATATGGTTCATACATCTGTATGAGCCAAAACCAATACTGAAGCTTTATGTTTTGCTGTTGAATTTTCTTTGAATTTCTGCACTTTTCATGCAGTGAATGCACACTGATGGTCAGGTCACAGCTTGAGCAGCCATGACCAAACATGGCACGTCTGTCCGCTTTTGAATCTCTGTACATAAAGCAGCGTAAGGCTGAGAGGAACATTTTTTTGGTGTAGGGCTTTGCTGATGGATGATGACCTTGGAGACCAGAGATCCGAGTGATTGTCAATAGTTTGAGAATCAAGGCGATTTTAGCTCGCTTTCAGAATAATCCATCAAATCAATATCAGCATTAAGAATTCGTTTTCTTTTTCTTCTGTCTCACTATTGTTTAACGTAAGCACCTTTGCATTCAACTGAGCTTAAGGTTACTGTGTTTTGCAGGGATGCTGCTTCATGTCCTCCTCACAACTTTTCATGTCAGCAAAACACTCACAGCCTGTGTGTGGAGGAGTACCACTCTGTACCTGCGTGGGCACAGTGCATAGTGGAGGAGAGACAGACGCCTACTCACGTACAATAACATTACATGTGCTTAGTACTCTGGACTGGTGTTTTTTTTACTCATTCGAGTGCTTTACACATCCACAGCTACCTTCTTCACACATGTTGATCATATGTTTATTTTATGTATGCATTCTACTCCATTTTGAGCCCTCAACCCTGTTCTACCACCTGATCCACAGCCATTCCTAAAATTAAAGCTTATTTAAGGTAGCTTTTTGTCCTAAATATAACAACAAGCTCTGGGTTAAAAAATGTAGGGACTAACCAGTGCAGCTAAATACCAGTATCTATGATTTCAGTACGTGGCATGGCTAAACTGCAAACCTGTAATGGCTCTATTAATACTAAATGCTACGGTGCCATTGGGCATTTTTATGATGGGTCAGCAAAGGATGGAGCCTTTGCTGACCCATCATAAAAATGCCCAACCACACTCTGCACACTACAACATGCACCTATAGTCAGAGTCAGTACACTGAACCAGCCCCTCTAACATCTACAACATACCAAAAAAAAGAACTAAACAAGAATGGAAAAATATTCCATTTATCAAAACGACAGCAACCGGCTTTGTGAAAGCTTGTGTATTGTTAAAAAAAAAAGAAAAAGCGGTAAACATCCCCCCCAACCAAATTTGTTTGAAATGTCAGTGTCTTTACCTACAATTACCTCGTAGAGAAGTTTCTCAAAGCAGTGGTGGGGGCGTGCATATGAATGTTTGCTTAATGTTATTCCCCAAATTTAAGTGTACTTGTTTCATTTCAGCTTAGTGAAAGTGTCTGTGTACTGCATTTTGATGTCATTTACGGTCGCACAAGTGTGTCTCCCCCTCTCTTTAGATGTGTGTTCGGAAGGGCGGAGCTGAGCAGACGCCACACAATCTAATAGCTCTCTGACTTCAATCAAACTCAATTTTCACTTTTATAGAAGGCAAAATCAGGGAAGCTGCATAAACGGTTCCTCTGGCTTTCCCTGTCAGTGCTGGGAAGGCTGTGTGTGTGTGTGTGTGTGTGCGCGCGCGCATGTGTGTCCTCCTGCAAACACTGAATGTTTTGCTTGCAAAAAATTGAAAACGAGCCCACATTTTGTTTCAAAACTACAATATAATTTTGTCATTTATTTGTTGTATTTATACTTTTTTCATTAAAACATTGAAGGCAATGATTTGCAAATCATTGCTTAATGTTTTTATTTACACTTTACCCATCGTGCCAATTTGGTCCTGAACACGTTTGCAGGGTCTTGTTTGAAAGCGGCTTTAGAAACAGCTGCTCCGCACATGAGATACTTTCAATGAATGTTAAAATAGTGACAGAGGTGCAAATGAGTCTGGGTCAGCCACAAAGTGTCACAGCCAGATATTGTGGGCACTGAGTGGAGGCGGAAAAAAAAGAAAAATAAACATCTGAGTACAACCTCAGAGGCAATCCAGGGTGCCAGTCCCAACACAAAGTAAATCAGAGCAGACTCATCCGGGCACCCATCATCTGAGACTAAGGCTGGGCTAAATATTTACATAAACCCCATGGGGAGAGTTTGAGACCGGAGCAAGAAAGAAACAGAAGGATGAAATGCGGCAAGGGGGCTGGGGGTAAGGGTGTGCTGGCTTCAGTAACATTATCAGAGGGATTGTCATCCGGTGATACAAACAGGTTTAAACAAAGGAAACAACATTTGCATGCACACAACCAAAGCCACACACACGTGAATAAACAGCCCACAGAGACAGGACTTTGCATACGCTTAGCCTCGCTTAATCTCCGTGCTGACATAGCCTATTCACCTGCAGGTACAGTCTCATACAAATGTCATCAGTCTATTTAAATTCACCATCTTTCCTCACATTTTACTTGTACGCGAAGTGATAACGATCAAACAGAGCTTACTCGTGTCACATTTTACAAGATACGGAGGCCCCCAAAGTGATTGCACTTGTAGTGATTTAAAAATCTGGGTCATAATTTACTATAGCGCAACCATCGTGGAGACTATCAGGATCCTGAGTAAAACACACTTTAAAAGCAGTGTCGCACAACTTAATTAATTAAAAAAAAAAGTTTAAAAAAAGAAAGAAAAAACAATGCATGCCAATACTGTATGTGGGGGGTGTGAGGGGATGTTCACTATGCTGAACCACAGACCAACAGGCAAATCTGACCAACTGGACAGATGGAGCCCACGGCAACCTTTTAACTGCCAGGTTTTGTATCAATTCATTCATTAGCCCTGTCAACACAACCAAAGGGTCATGCAGAAGTGGTGTGTGATCCCAGAATTGTTGCTGAAAACCAGCCAGCCGGTTGGCAAATATCGGACTGAGGGATTCATAGTAAGTGACTTGTCGGAGCGGGGAAGGACGAAGGTAAATGTGGGGCAGCCTCACCCCTGCTCCTCTCCTTCCTTCCATCCTGCCTCAGTCAGGGTATTTGTCTTTTAGACAGAGATAAACTGCAGCCTTTTTATTAACTTGCTGATGGTAGGGAATTGTTTTTTCCATCCACTAGGTTTTCTCAAATAGACAGCAGCAAAAGTATCCTCCCTATAATTCTTCCATTGCCCATTTCTCTTATTTTCTTGACTTCCTCAGCCCCCTCCTCATCAACACCCCCTATTCGATGCATATTGTCACAGTAATGTCTCTGTCAGGGGCTGCTGTATATCACACATGCAATCATCCAAATTTCATCTCCCATTCCATCAAATTAACTCACAGCACTAGCAAAATAACATGTGATGAGTGTCAGCCTGTGTGAGAGCATGTGTAAGCATATACCTTACTTCAGGCGGCATGCGTGCTTTTTTATCAAGAGGATTTGTGTGTGTGTGACTAGATGTTGTGGTATATATATGTTGGCTTAATTTGTATTTGAGTGGCTGTTTTCAATGAGTGTGTGTTTGAGTGGCCACGGTGGTCCTGTTGATGAGGAGACAAAGCCCTAGGGGGCTTCTCTTTCTGTATTGTCTCCTCCACTTCCTCCTCATTTGACTAATTACTGCGCAACTTCCACGCCACTGATGAAGCCTGGCAGCTGTCCATCAGTCTGTTAGCTTGACTTGATTTAAAGCATTGAAACAAAGGGTTCGCTGGAAAATGTACTTTGACAGGAACTAGACTTCTCTCAGCATGTTTTTAAGCACATCCACAAATACTATAGCAAAGATAGCAGTTTTGGTTCATTATGTTTTTAAATAATTAATGTCCAATTGCATTATTTTTGGTTTGCAGTTCACCGCTAATGCTAATGTTCTTAGGTAATCTGTGACACAAAATATAGGCACCATTGCTTTTACATGCAATCTGTCTGTTAGCTCATATCTATACAACATCTTTTACACTAAAGTCAAATCTGTCCTACACTGCATAAACTGCTCCTCCAGTCTCTGACCATCTCTGCAAAGCTTTAGTGTTAGATTTTAACCTGGAGTGACTATCCGTTTCCACTGCGCCGGACTAAACGTATTAAAAAAATACTACCTTCCTGGCAGCGTTACTGCTCTTGTCAGCTCTTTAAATAAGACGAGTTAACCTAAATCTCCCCTGCTAAGTTCTCCCTTGTAAAACATGAGTAAATATGAGATGAATAATGAGCTAAGAGTAAGCAACTTGCACAGCCAGAGACAGCCAAGCATGGATCAGCTATAATTTGGAGATAAGGCTTCATAGAGGTTTTAGAGCAGCAGAGGTCAATGAGGAGCTATTATATAATTCAAATGGCTTAAAAGATGCACAGCAGTGGAATTCAGTACTCATAAAAAAATACAGATGATATGTCACACAGTAACCTTGCAAAAGAAAAAAAACCTGCATCTTAGAAACGTTTATTACTGAGTCATTTTTTATAAAGATTTCAGTCCGATTTCCAAATAAATGTTCATTTTTAAGAGCTTTTCAGAATAGCTGCAAGGATGCAAGGTTTTCAAATCAAGCACATTTATTCTTTGCCCTACTTTAGCCTTTAACAGCCAATGCCTCAGCTAACAGCTGCCTATGCATCTTATTGGGAACTAGAGGTTGTGGTTTTAAGTTGCTACAGTTGATGTATATTTGCAAGCTGCTTTGCAACCCTAGGCGGGAGCAGTAAGGAAGCTGCAACACCAGCCTTACAATTAACAGGCGACCCAGTTAACCACCTGAAATACATCTGTCTAATCCAAGCAGCAATCTGGCACAATTCATCTTGCATTTCATCTTGTTTTAAAGCTTTTACCAGGAACAAATGGAATTATCCCATCCATCTGTTGTTGTGCTCTGAGAAAAATATATTTTTGGCAAAATCTGAGGATTAATGTTTTATGCAGTGAACTTCTTGATTTAAGCCAGGGTACTCAACATGTTTTTGTCATTGGATGAAAAGAAAATCCTTAATAAGCTTTCAGCATATTGTTGGTTGTCTGAAATGTAACTGAACCCCCCTTTTTACCCTAAAATCTGACATAATAATAATAATCATAATAATAATAATAATAATGATAAATCAAGTTCAGACGAGTAAATGGGCCAAGCGTAGATCAGACTAAATCAGAGTAATATAAAGAAGAGTAAAGATATTAAAAATCCACACTTAAGGAGATGGCGCCAACTTCACTGAGCAGAGTTTGAAAACCCCTGGAAGCCAGAAATCAGGATTGACTTACTTTCACTGCATTTGAGCCACAGCGTATGCAACTCCTTATCTGGTGGGAGGAGCTTAAAAGCCCTTGCCATTTCTAGATTTCTGCCTACTGAAGCTTAAATCACATCTCTTGATGCTGCCTTTGAATTAGCTACCAAAATTATATCAAATGTTTGGCAAGTTAAGTTTGACTCTGCAGGCCACATGCTTACCTGAGTGACAGTCGCTATGACAGACATTTTATTCCGGCCAACTTATCTGTCTTACCACAGGCAGAAGAGAGCAGAGAGGGAGAAATCCAAAGACAATTTAAACTCACAGTGCAGATTACATTTCAAACCTCCCAGACTGAATATTTAACCCTCTTGCCTTTCGATAAGTGATAGGGGGATTTTCACTGACTCAGGAACTCAATTTAACCTCCCCTCTGAGAGACATGGCTGCAGAAACGTCCTATAGGCTTGCCCTTGGTGACGGCCAAACCTCTTCCTCCCTTCTTCCCGCTGTGTGACGCTAACAGTGGCTGTCTGCTGGGCCTGATAGAGAGTGGCTCCATGCTAAGTCATTACACACGGAGCACAGCCTAATTACACATAGACGGCCGCCATGTAACCTGCCAACAGGGTTACTGCTCTTAGAAGTGACTGCATTAAGTGTACGACGACGCAAACCCTCGTGGAGAGATAAGGGACGGCTGGGATGTCGTTGGGTGGAGGTGGGGTTGGGGGCCCTTAACAACCCTCCATATCTAACCTGCAGAGATGTCAGCCCTGTTCACTCCCTCAGCAACTCGCAGCCCTAACAGGTTTGCAGTGACACACTAAACTGGACAAGCTCTCAGCGGAAGGCAGATAGTTCTCCATATTGAACATCACAGGGCCACTTTTACAGCATGCCAATTCCTGCCAAACTGGCTGTTTCCATGGAAACCTAGCACTTAATGACCGATAACAGAGAACGACCTGGGAAAAAAGGGAGTTGAGAGCAAGCGAGAAAGAAAAAGCCACTGACAGAGAGAGATGGCGAGAGAAAGACGGAGATCTTGTGGAACAAAAGAAGCAATTTAGTATCGGAGGACAGCGTGAAGCCTGATTATGTCGTCAGTGTAAATGATCATTAATTTCCTTCTGTCCAGCTGGGCCAGATTAATGCCTACCCATTCTGCAGTGTAGAAAGAGAGCCTGGGCTTAACCATTTCATGGGACACCCCTACGACAGCAAGCATGGCCTTAAAAAGATCTGTGTTTTGGCCACACCAGCACTTATAATTGGATATACATGGGTAATGGATACTGTCACTCTGTCAGCTTGTCTATTATTTTGAATTTGTCATTAATCTGGCAATTAAAATTGACCATCGCCACAAGGTAAAACCAGATAATAAAATAATAATAATAATAATAATAATAATAATAATAATAATAGTTAATGAGCTGGGCACTATTTGATCAAGTCTGATTTGTCTGAAGGCATTCCTTGCATTGTCATTTTTCTGAACTCTACTTTAGTTTCAAATATTTAGCTTAACCCAAATTCAGTTCTTTATCATTTCCATTCCCTTAATCTGCAACTTGCCCGAACCAGCAAGATTCAATTTATCTAAAAGCAGAAAAAGAAGATGAGATTCTGCATTTTGCACTACAAATCTGATCCAATCCATAATCTTTTTCAATGTTTTTTTAAGTGGTTATTCCCATTAAAACAATGGTTTCAATTTGCTATATTGCAGCATGCATGAGAAATTAGGCCATCCAGTGCATGACTAAATTGATAACCAGAGAACCCAAATGTTAAATGAACCATTATTATTATCATATTCTGTGCATTTTTACACTGACCTAAAATATTAGCCTGATTAATATTACCCTAATCCTACAGCTGTCATTAGCTATCAGGCCTGTAGTAATGACCTGTTAGTGCGATGTTAATATCTAAATATTTGACACAACACTTACAGGTCAGATTTAAAATCTCACACGTGCACCCTAGAATAGAATTCAACATTGCACATGTCACAAGTACAAGGCAACGAAATGCAATTTGAATCCATCCTCTAGCAATAATATAGCTATATTGCAGAATATGGATCTATTATACGTATATTACAATGTAAACAGTATGAAGGTATGTTAGGAATATCCTATAACTATAAGTATGTACAGGCTATGAACAGGATATACAGATGGTTAAAAATATCAAAACTAACTACTACCTTTGGACTCCTTTTTTAATCATCTTAAACTTCCATCAATCGATCAAACACACAGTCTTCGCTGGAAGGGCCAATAACTGTAGAAGAGATCCTGCAAGCCATCAGCAAATTACAGTGTTCAAAATGTCCCGGACTGGATGGGTTTCCCGTTGAGTTTTATCATAAATTTATGCCCAAACTAGCCCCGCTCATGGTAAATATGTATAAGCATTCACTCGAAGTTGGATCCTTCCCACCATCTTTACTACAGGCATCTATATCCTTGATATTAAAAAAGAATAAGGACCCATTGCAATGCGGCTCATACCGTCCCATCTCTCTGTTAAATGTGGACTACAAAATCCTTGCTAAACTTTTAGCGATGCGTGTGGAAGCAGTCTTGCCATCTGTAATTAGTCCAGATCAAACAGGTTTTATGAAAGGGAGATATGCCTTCTCCAACCTCAGACGTTTGTTTAATGTTCTTTACAATCCTTCTGACTCCAATAACCCTGAGTTTGTGATTAGTTTATATGCTGAGAAGGCCTTTGACAGAGTTGATGATTTTCTTCTTTATATCTCAAAACCAGCATCCACAATTCCTCTGGTGCTATCAATACTTGAACAGTTTAGTCTTATCTCTGGCTACAAGCTGAACCTTGGCAAAAGTGAATTGTTCCCTCTGAATGTTGCTGCACAGAAATATCAGTGTACAGCACTGCCTTTTCGA
>VUQR01031842.1:26712-39714 GCA_015108515.1 Hemichromis elongatus | reverse complement strand
TGTGTAAAATTCAATCTGTGATCTACTTGTCGAGCCTGGGGAATAATCCATGTGATTTAGTGATCGTGATTGATTCGTTATGCCTGCCGTTGCCGGAAGGGGGAGCTCTGGTCACGATGCCTCATTCGCAATGAAGCTGCTGAAAGAGGAGCATCGTGTCTGAGTGTCATCATTGACTTATCCCCTTTTCAGGTAATAATTGAGCAATTCTGCTTTTGAACTTTACAAATATGTATGTTGAGCTGTGCTGGCTGTGTTTCCAGGTGTACTAAGAAGATACTAGGAATATTGAGATGATTTATGTTAACTGTGTTGTTAGGATAAGCTATAAGCAGCTAGCTAAGCTAAGCGCTCTGTTGGTGGCTAGCATGGAGCATTATCGTGCTAGACTGTGTATGGGACACACAGCATTGTGTGCATCTTGCATTTGATCTGGCCAAAGAACATGTTTATTTTGTGTGAAGGGACAAATGCCTATTAGTATTTTTATATGAATATTTTGTTTATTTTCTGTATATTTAAGTTTAATGATCTAAGTTTGTTTATTGATTCATAAGCTGTTTTTGTAAATTCTCACATTCAATTTAATCTGTAATTTAAAGGAAAGAAAACAGTCTTGAGATATTTTCTCTTACAACTAATAGAGACTGTACATTGTTATTACGATGTTTAATACTTTTGTATGCGTGTTTATATTTCTGAATCATTCGCAATGAAGCTGCTGAAAGAGGAGCATCGTGTCTGAGTGTCATCATTGACTTATCCCCTTTTCAGCCCCCTTTTCAGGGTGTAACAGAAAGACCTGCGAAATCTCTCCGTCCCACATCGTGGGTGTCGTAGCCTGCTACTGAAGGAGCTGCTCAGGGCTGTCAGAGTCTCCTGCATGGGGTGGGAGATGCTGTCCAACAGGGATGACAGCTTAGACACCACTCTCCTGTCACTCACCACCTCCACTGGGTCCGGCTGCGAGAGATTCTCCCATGACAAATTGGTCCTGGTTAAGGGACCAGACAAAGGAAAACATCGCAACCCTGCCCGGAATAGGGTTACCGGGGCCCCACCCTGGAGCCAGACCCGGGGAGGGTGCCCGAGGACGAGCGTCTGGTGGCCGGGCCTTAGTCCATGGGGCCTTAGTCCATAGGGCCCATCCTCCCACAGGCCCACCACCCGCAGGAGGTGCCGTAGGGGCCGGGTGCATTGTGTGCCTGGTGGCGGCTAGGAGCGGAGGCCCTGGTGGATTGATCCCCAGCTACCAAGCCTGCCAATTGGGATGTGGAATGTTACCTCTCTGGTGGGGAATGGCGCCTGAGTTAGTGCGTGAGGTTGAGAGGTACAGGCTAGATATAGTCAGGCTCACCTCACCTCTACACATGGCTTGGGCTCTGGAACCAGTCTCCTGGAGAGGGGCTGGACTCTGTCTCAGACTGTAATTGCCCCTGGTGAGAGGTGGCGGATTGGGGTGGGTATTCTAATATTCCCTCGGCTTGCTGCCAGTGGGGTTCTTCCCGGTGGATAAGAGGGTTTGTTCCCTGCGCCTTAGGGTCGGGGAACAGGTCCTGACTATCATCTGTGCTTATGAGCCGAGTGGCAGTTCAAAGTACCCAGCCTTCTTAGAGTCCCTGGGAAGGGGGCTGGAAGGTGCTCCACCTGGAGACTCTGTTGTCCTACTGGGAGACTTCAATGCTCACGTGGGTAACGACAACGAGACCTGGAGGGACATGATTGGGAGGAACCGCCTCCCTGATCTAAAACTGAGCGGTGTTTTGTTATTGGACTTCTGTGCAAATCACTGTTTGGCCATAACTAACGCCTTGTTTGAATATAAGAGTGTCCATAAGTGCACATGGCACCAGGAAGCTCTAGGTCACAGGTTGATGATTTTGTAATTGTATCACCAGACCCGCGACCATATGTGCTGGACACCTGGGCAAAGAAAAGGGGCTGAGCTTTCAACTGATCACCACCTGGTGGTGAGTTGGATCAGGTGGTGGGGGAGGACGCTGGACAGACCCGGTGCACCTAAACGTGTAGTGAGGGTGTGCTGGGAACGCCTAGCAGAGGCCCCAGTCTGTGAGATCTTCAATGCACACCTCCGGCAGAGCTTCAACTGCATTCTGAGGGAGACTAGGGACATTGAGTCCGAATGGACCATGTTCAGCACCTCGATTGCCAAAACTGTTGGATTGAGCTGCGGCCGAAAGGTGGTTGGTGCCTGTTGTGGTGGTAACCCCCAAACCAAATGGTGCACATCAGAGGTGAAAGGAGACACCAGGCTGAAGAAGGAGTCCTATCGGGCTTGGTTAGCCTGTGGGACTTCGGAGGCAGCTAACAAGTATTGACAGGCCAAGCGAAATGCAGCGGTGAAGCAGGTGTGGGAGGAGTTCGGAGAGGCCATGGAAAAAGATTTTCGGACTGCCTCGAAGAGATTCTGGCAAATCATCAGTCGTCTCAGGAGGGGAAAGTGGTGCTCTACCTGCACTGTGTATAGTGCTGGGGGAGCGCTGCTGATTTCGACTGAGAAAATTGTCGGGCGGTGGAAGAAGTACTTCGAGGCCCTCCTTAATCCCGCTGACACGTCTTCTGAGGAGGAAGCAGAGTCTGGGTATGGGGGGATGACCCGCCAATTTCTGGGGGTGAGGTTGCTGAGGCAGTTAAACAACTCCTTGGTGGCAGAGCCCCTGGTGTGGATGAGGTCCGCCCCGAGTTCCTGAAAGATCTGGACATTGTAGGGCGGTCCTGGTTGACATGCCTCTACAATGTTGCGTGGACATCAGGGCAGTACCCCTTCAAGAACGGAGAAGGAAGGGGTGTTCCAACTATAGGGGGATCACAGTCCACTGATTCTATTCATAATTTTTATGGACAAGATTTCTAGGCGCAGCCAAGTGGTGGAGGGCTTTCACTTAGGTAGCCTCAGAATCTCATCTAGGCTTTTCGCGGATTCTGATTGTGATTCTCTTTGCTTCATCAGGTGATAGCCTCCAGCTCGCACTGGAATGGTTCGCAGCCGAGTGTGAAGCAGCAGGAATGAGGATCAGCACTCCAAAATCTGAGGCCATTGTTCTCAGCTGGAAAAGAGTGGAGTGCCCACTCCAAGTCAGGGACGAGTTTTTGCCTCAAGTGGAGGAGTTCAAATATCTCGAGGTCTTGTTTGCAAGTGATGGGAGAAGGAAGCTGGAGATCAACAGGTGGAATGGTGCTGCAGCTGCAGTGATGCGGACACTGCACCGTTCCGTTGTGGTGAAGAGAGAGCGTAAAAAGCAAAGCGCTCAATTTACCGGTCGATCTACGTCCCTACCCTCACCTATGGCCACGAGCTGTGGGTAGTGACCGAAAGAAAGAGATCACGGATACAAGCGGCAGAAATGAGCTTGCTCCGAAGGGTGGATGGCCTCTACCTTAGAGATAGGGTGAGAAGTTCAGCCATCTGGGAGGGGCTCAGAGTAGAGCTGCTGCTCCTCCACATCGAAAGGAGCCAGTTGAGGTGGTTTGGGCATCTGACAAGAATGCCTCCAGGGCGCCTCCTGGGCATGCCCCACTGGTAGGAGGCCCCGGGGCAGACCCAGGAAACGCTGGAGAGATTATATCTCTCGGCTGGCTTGGGAACGCCTTGGTGTTCCCCTGGACAAGCTGGAGGAGGTGGTTGGGGAGAGGGATGTCTGGGCTTCTCTGCTTAGGCTGCTGGCCCCCGCAACCCAGCCCCAGATAAAGTGGAAGAAGACGGAAGGATATTGTTTAGGATGGACAACTGTAATTTCCAGTTATCTTAAGTCCACCATTGGTCCGCAGGAGTATCCCTTTCCCGTTGAAGAGCTGTCAGCTTCTCCAAGATCTTTCCCATATTTCATTCATTATGAACGGTCTGAGCGCTAACAGCTCTCCCCAGTGCTTCAATCATCTCGGACAGCTTTTTGGGCTCTGAACAGCTGCAACCGCTTTCTTAATTTTCCGATAAGCCAGGCCCAAGCCCGTTCCAATCAGCAAGAACCCAGTTATCATGATTCTGAATAGGTAGTTGTCTTCTATGTCTTCAATAGACAGTCCCGCCAGACACACGACACGCCACTTCTGCCACTCATCCATCGTGTATCCAGCAGGAAACATCCCTCCAGGACACTGAGGCTCTCCCAAACCCAGGCTTCTCGTCAAGAAGAGAGTGTCAATTGCATTAAGTGACCAGTTGATCAAATCCATAATTCTTCTTTTGCTTTAGAGAGCAAGAACGAGACAAAGAGGCTTTCTGAGGCTTAGAGTTAGACTAGACTAGACAAGGTCATAGAAGCAAGCAGGAAAGATAAGGGAGGGAGAAAAGATGCGACCGCCTCCGTCAAGAGCCGAAGTAGAACTCCGGATGAAACAGGCATAACCGCGTCCCTTTTGAATGAAACTCTCACAGAGGGAAAAACCAACGAGTGGATGTTCAATGTTGTATGAAGTATTGTGTTCAATCACAGCACGGCAGTTTATGCTGCCATTTGTACACTCTTGAACTGTGGTTCAGGGTAGCGAATTACTCTACTGTGTTATGTGTTTTGCAGAGAATCTCTGAGATCGAAGGACGGCCTATTCCCTATGAAATTATGTTTGAGGCAGGTTTTAACCTGACCAAAATGGGTGGGGGTGGGGGTGGGGGGCATAATTGACTATTGGACTATTGTAAATGTCCCTGGTCAGCGTGGCGGAAATGTCACTATGTGTGCAGCCATCAGCTAATGAGGGGTACTCCACTGCCATGCCATTCTAGGACCCTATAACACTATGCTTCTCCTTGCTTTTCTTGATGGTCTAAGACAACACATGTTCTGGACTACAGGCAACCAGCACAGCCAGAGCAGCCCCACTAGGTTGTTGTTGTTTGGGATAATGTTAGCTTCCCTCGCGCTGCTTTGGTTCATGACTGGTTTACCAATAGCCCAAGGTTTTCTAACATCTTTCTGCCTGCATGCTCTCCCTTTCTAAACCTGATCGAGGAGTTATTTTCAACATGGCGTTGGAAAGTGTACAACAGAGAAACCCATGTCTGTGTTCACCTCCTTTTTTTTTAACGATTGCTAAGACACATTTCTGGAAAGCTGCTCTCCTTTTCCCCAGACTGTGAACACATAACCCAATTTTCAGGCTACATTCACAAAACCTCTGACTCTCGTTGCAAAACCAAAGTGAACTATGCCATCATATCATGCCTCAAGTCAATCTAAATGATATACTCTACTGAGTAGTCACTCAGGACATGAAAAATCCCTTGACGTGCCAGTTCCATGGCTTGCAGGAGAGTTACCCTGGTGGAGGATTTGGGGTTCATTATCTATACGGCAGCCAGACACCAATAGAGACCTTTTGGGGAGCACTCGTGTCATCCACGTTTTCTACAGTCAAAGGTATGGAGGGGGATTAAACCCATGAGGCGGCCAGTTATAATTACAAGAAACTCCAAGGACAAAAACGTAGAGTTCATAGATAGATAGTTCAGGCAGAAGGAGAATAAGAGAAGGCATTTTGGGGAGCACTCACGTGTCATGTCCATGCTTTCTACAGTCAATGGCATGGATGGGGATTGAACCCATGATCTTTGGTTTACGAGACCAACGCCTTACCACTTGGCCACCATGCCTCATGCATTTCACTTATACTTACACATACAGACACACTTCCCATTGAAATGTTATCAAGAAGGATTGAATTGCAAGCCAGTTATAATTACAAGAAACTCCAAGGACAAAAAATGGAGTTCATAGATTGCTGCAGTTTGAAAGACTGGAGCAGGTCAAACTAATGCATTGAACTCAAATGGGAATCATTGCTTAGCATAAACACTTTGCATTCATACTAGAGGCACAGATGGGGATTGAACCCATGATCTTTGGTTTACGAGACCAACACCTTACCACTTGGCCACCATGCCTCATGCATTTCACTTATACTTACACATACAGACACACTTCCCATTGAAATGTTATCAAGAAGGATTGAATTGCAGGCCAGTTATAATTACAAGAAACTCCAAGGACAAAAAATAGAGTTCATAGATAGATAGTGCAGGCAGAAGGAGAATTAGAGGGGGCATTTTGGGGAGCACTCACGTGTCATGTCCATGCTTTCTACAGTCAATGGCATGGATGGGGATTGAACCCATGATCTTTGGTTTACGAGACCAACGCCTTACCACTTGGCCACCATGCCTCATGCATTTCACTTATACTTACACATACAGACACACTTCCCATTGAAATGTTATCAAGAAGGATTGAATTGCAGGCCAGTTATAATTACAAGAAACTCCAAGGACAAAAAATAGAGTTCATAGATAGATAGTGCAGGCAGAAGGAGAATTAGAGGGGGCATTTTGGGGAGCACTCACGTGTCATGTCCATGCTTTCTACAGTCTTCATGTTTAACCTGAGTAGCGAAAGACTGCGGGGAGTTGCTGGGAGCTTGCTGTACTTGCCGGACCTAGCAAGCCTTGTCTGTTACCCACTAGTTATCGAGCTAGGGGGTAACAGACGTATCTGAATGTCTGTCTTAATAAACCGAGCAGATATTTGTGTCATGGTACGGGTGAGTGCTGGGCTTTCCTGCGTGCCAGTGAATCCTTCACTGGGCAGTCACCACACCCCCTCATTTGTGACACCTGTGTGTGATCAGCTGGCAGGCTCTTAAGACCAGTGTTCTCAAACATTCCTCGCCGGAATGTCAGCTAACCCACGTTAGTGAAACTCAGAGTTAAGTGAATTTTGTTTTAGTTGTTGTCCGAGCTATGAGTGAACGCCAACTGTTTTTGTCACACTCGGACCTCATTTGTCATCAATGAACTTTCCGAGCCTCCGTGTGGTGTCTGCATCTGAGTCCACTTCCCTGCTTCTGACCGCCCGGTTGTGACAATTTGAAGTTTACAGAGCTACATTCTCAACCTGAAAAAACCCTAAAACTTTATTTTGTTACCCAGAAAGAGTAATAAGAGTAATATTAAAACTAAGTAGCTACCTCCCTTGTTCGAAACTGGGCCGTGCTATGAATTCTGGGATATGGTGGGCCACGAAGGATGCACCCGACCCAAGTCTGCCCATGCCCAAATATATCGCCTATCAACGATTATTGGACTTAGGATTGTTGGTTGGAAAATCGCCCAACCCTAATGGGTAGTCTAATAAAGGTAACAAACTGATAAGCAGTTGGGCTGCAGCCTCCATTTCTACTTGATTGTTTCCAAACCAGAATCACTTTGAAGTCTCCTTGTGCTGGTTTTCATCTTTGCATTGTGTTGTCAACTATGTGTTCATTCTCTTATACTAAGAAAAAATAATAATATAAATATATAAATATAAATATAAAAAAATTAATATGATCAAGATAAATCAAGATAATTCTCCTGGGTGTAATGACATGTCATGCTGCATTACTTTTAAAAGTGTTCTGTGTAATACGTGTAATAACGTTTTAACTTTATTTGCATAATGACCCCAAGACTAATCACAACAAATAGGGGAGATAACTTCAACATGCACAAACATGTGACCATGCAGCACGTAATTAATTTGCATGAATGCGATGTCTTTGACAGGCTGTTTTGAGATGGTGGTGACTAAAGAACAGAGGTTTACAGTAGGAAGGTTTCACTATCAGGTCTTTTTCTTAGTTATAACGGAAGATGGACTTTGCCTCAAGTGTCTCAGAAAAATGGTGAAACCTGTGCCTGTTTAATATCTTGTTTGAATTCTCTTCCACAATGTAGAAAGTAGTTATAAAAACCCTTGAATGTGTCTGTGTGTCACTCATTTAGCCAATGTTGTTTTGAAAATAACTGATAATGTTTCCAGAACAATAAAGCAGCAGAGTATAACTGCAACACAAACAGAAAATAACAATATTTAAAGAACAAACTAACCTCACAACATTTATATGCAGCTGGGACTTCCTGTTTCTGACACCTGACTAAAACTGAAACCTCTTTTTGTTTCAAGAGACTTCTGCAGTGCAATAGCTGCTCACTGACTTTAACATTATATATGAGAATGTAAGAACAGTGAACATTTTTTCCGAGTCCCCAAGTAACCACCCTACCATGTTTACCTGGGACACTCCCTCTGACTCACTGTTGTTAACGGTTAACTTAACAGGTCCTGAGTCTCTTCTTCTTTCCTGTCTGACAACATGGAATGCGCTGTTAAAAAAAAAACAGAATGCAAAATCGCACAAAAACAATCTGCAAAACAGCGAGGCCACAAAAATTGAACCGCGTTATAGTGAGGGACCACTGTACCTGAATTATTTTTATTTGTTCTAATATTTTCTAACATTTAATTTCTACACCCTGGAACAGCCTGGACTAGATATATTTCAAAGTCCTTTGGAAACTGGCTGTTTTGTCGCTAATTTTCACTCCAGATAACTCAAGAGGTAAACAAGTGTGTCTACAAACAGCAAACAACTTAGTTTAATCTAAATAATTCCAAAGATAGCACGGATTAACAGACAGAACATAATGATTGATTATGAATGATTCTCAGTTAACAAAAGTCAGTCAACATCCAAACAAGAGCTTTGAATGCCTTTCAATAAGTTTGGGGAACTATTCCTGAAGACTACTTTACCCTCTGGACCTTGGGGTATAATTGGCTTTTTTTACTTATCGTGCCTGGTTTGGTATCATTCTTTACAGCACAAAATTACATGTCTGAATTTACTTTTTTACTTTGACAAAACGTATAAACAAAACTGACAAAAAAATCATACACACAAACTTTTTTTTTTACTTTATAATTTAAGAATCTATCTTATAACTTTAAATACAAAATAAATTGTCAATTTCAAAAACATATGCACAAATTTTGCAAACAACAAAGTTATACATACTTATTTACATGCATGTAAATGCAGCCAATGCCATATTTTTACAACTATTGAAACTACTTACAGAAAAAATCAGGTGTAAATCAGGTGCATGTAAACAAACTAAGTTTCTTGCGCTCACATCAGAAACACTGCACAGCCGCAGAGGCCCGGCTGTTACCACCACAGCGAACAAGCTGGAGGGAACCGGTTATTAGGGGGACGACTCCTTGCAAGTAACCACGAATAACTAAATATACGGTTTTTAGGGGTCAATCCCCAGCCTGGAGGCAATTTCCAAAAGCTGGTGCGATTACAAAACAAACAGGGATTAAACATGAAATGATTTTTTTTTTTAAATTGGACCAGTCAGCGGGTAGAAGTGAGTCACTCCAGCCTCGTTAGCAGCGTTTTAGTGAAAAGACTGTCCGACTGAGAAAGCCGGAGCCTAAAATTGCTGCTGTCAGGTAACAAATTTAACCAGAAACACCGAAAATAGTCGACGTGCTACTCCAGAAATACGACTCGTACTTACAGCTAAGATGCGATTCTTTGTCTCCCTCCCCCCTCTGTCTCTCTCTACAAGGGGGCTGTAGACCGCTTTCCGCTTTCTCACCACCAAGGAGGCGTACTCACAAAAAGTCGCCCCCAAGTATCTGTCGAGAGCCTTAATAAACCAACAAAACATTTTTTTAAACTATCAAGGTTTCAGTTCTTCAAGTCTGGGGTAGATTTAATGTTATTCTAAGTTTTGTATGCTGGAAAAAACACGCGACTCCTTAATAAACAGCGTGAGGATAAAGTCAGTCTGAGCTCTGCAGGCAGCAGCTTTCTACCCTTCACCTGAAATGTTTACACATATCACTACACCTCTGGGAGTGACGCGCCCTGAGGGTATTTGGCCAGGCTCGATCCCCTTGGACCAACAAGTATTTTAAACGAAAGGGGGAAAGAGTTAATGGACAAGAAATAAAAATGACAGAACTAAAACAAGTTGCTAGAAAATAACATTATAACAACCACAAATCAAAGCTTCTCCAAAAAACAAACAAACAAACAGGGGCTGCAGACAGACATAAAGTAGTAAAATAAGTACAAACAAGAGTGAAATAACCTAATGAGGTCAAAATACTACCACAACACACCAATAAGGGACCAGAAAGAAGCACAAAATTACAAAAAAATAAATCTGGTAAATTATTATTGGGTATCACTGGTTAAACAAGGACAAACGTGGTGCAATTTGAAACATCAAATGCCTGCATAAGTTCCATGGACTTGTAATTGTTATTCTTGTCAAAGAGCATAAAATAAAATGTAATGTTTTATGTCTGTGTACAAAACATTATAATAACCAATGTTAATAGATGAAATGTAAATGAAATTACATTAGAGCTGGATATTATAGGTGAGTTGCATTATGTTTATTTAAAATATTCTATAAACATTTAAATGGCTATTTGTGATACTCGTATTCAAGAGTATTGAAAATAGATACGAGGGCTAGTGTTGGTGTAAATTAACTGTTTATTAGGATAAGTAATGCAACAATCCAGATCAACTCTATCCTATACAAATAAAAACAGAAAAATTAATAAACCTTTATATGAGTTTAATAATATGTTTATTAAACTCATATTGTATATACAATAGAACATTGAAAACAAATTAGATTTTTAATATATGAGCTCATTTTGAATTGGCAGCAATACATCTTCAAAAAAGTTGGGAGGGAGGAGTTGCAGTTACAGATGTGATCCTAAGGGTGGAGCCATTGTTCTGTTGCTTTAGTCACAGCCTCACATTCAGCCTTCATAACATTCAGTTAATAACTCAATATTGTGAAGGCTTAATATGAGGCTGATTGTGCAGCAATGAAACACAAGTCATTACTGGGGCTCTTTTTTTTTTAAATACAGTTATGTAAAGAGGGTTGATTTTATGGCCTAACAAAGGCCACAAATAAAACACAATTTTCTTGTTGAGAGTCATTTGGTAGAAGTACACAGTACAGAAAAAATGTAGTACTCTGGATGTTCTTTACAGCTTGGAGACACAAAAGGTGTTTTTCTTTCCAGACTTCATAGGGCAGATCTCCATGTGAGAACACAACCTGATCACAACAGAGATGCTGATGCTTAACCTCCAGGCTCCCTCTTTGATACTGTCCAGCTCCCTCGCACAGAATATTTCCTGTAGTAACAAGGTGTCTGAAGCTACTTCCTGCTGCGTGCTGCATCAGAGAGAGAACAAGAGTGGAAAATACTCTGACCCGATTCTCCTTCTACCCACAGTTCATTTGAAAAAACATGAAAGTCATTTCTGAATAAAGCTCTGAAATTAAACCGAGGAGTCCTCCTCAGCTCAGTAAAAGCCTCATCTCAATGTTCCTGTGTGGTCAGGTTCACTTTCCTCAGACAGGCAAACAGATTGGTATGATTCTTTTTTCCCCTCTTCACTCTGAAGCTGCCAGTCTTCTCTTCTTCTGTGTTTGTGTATATGTTGCTTGTGAGACATTACTGGGCTGGAAATCTTTAAAGAATCTACCTACCTAGGTAAGTAGAATCCTTCGGAGCATCCTTCCCCTGAATTTGGACACAGCAATTACTGACATGGAGACCTACAAAACCCTGGAAACTCAGCAACAGCAGGCAGAGCAATGAAAAAAAATAGTCTGAGAAGAAGTTGGGGATGACTTTGATACTCCATGAGAAAGCCAAAAACACAAGACAGTCCTTCTCCTGAAACCCAATAGGAAAAAGAAACACCGTGAAACACTTTCTGTCCTGCTGAGACCTTTTTCCAGATGTCAAAGTGACTGGATGGGGACAGCTGGTAAATAATGGTCCTTGTTCCCGGAAGGACAAAGGGGCTAAACTAACCTAAAGTGTTTACTGAAGTCATATCTTGGGGGAGAAATTAAGCAGTAGGCTTAATTTCCTCCCTGCTGATCAATATAAGGAATACAAGACTAAATAAGAGTCTTCTGCATTGGCTTCACTTTTTCTGGTCTTTATTACTCCTGCTGTCAGTGAACCACCAGCTCCCCTGTCCCTTCTTATGTAGTCTGCATTTTTTTGAATGTATCCCATGAGGTCTTTCAGATTGGTGTTAGATAGTGTATCTCACATACAGCTGCTGGTTAAGGCATAAATGCATTGTACTGACAGCATCTTATTATTGCCGTTTGGTTAGTTTACTGTAGACTAACTTATATTTCAGTAAGGGGATGTGTGAGCGTAATACATTCTTCACTGATCCTGTAGGTGCGTGTTAATCTGACAATTACAGCATCTGATCTTATCAACACTATAAAAAAAACACGCACGCAGCTGTCGTCACTTTACATGGAAAGGTTAAATGTCTCTGAGAAAGGTCATGAAGATATGAGAGAGATATGTAAAAGGTGTGTGTGTGTGGGTGGGGTGATGGGGGGAGGGGGAGTGGTAGGAGAGGTGTAAGCAGTTTTCAACACTTCACTTCAGGCTGAAATATTCCATTTATATTTCTATAAAATGTTAATTACTCCTAAATACAAGGCCTTTGGTTATTTAAGTAAGTTTAATGGCCTTTTTAGTAAAATAATCACTATCGTGGAAACACAAGAGTGCGAGCAGGTCAGCATTTTCTACCATTTCAATGATATATCAGAACGAGAGTTCAGATATTAGATTACAAAGACTTTAAAAAGTTTAGAGTTTCTGGAGGAATATTTGAAAAAGTTCCTTTGATGACTTTGTTTCCTGGTTTGGTGTGGTTGTAGCTCAGGAGTAGAGCAGATCACCTGCTTATTGGAAGGTTGGTGGTTCAATCCCTGGCTCCTCTAGTCTGCATATCAAGTATCTTTGGGCAAGATATTAACCCCAAATTGCTCTCAGATTCATCCATTGGAGTCTAAATGTAATTTGGAAGCGCTTAGCGAAAGTGATGAATGTGGCATATTGTATAGAGCGCTTTGAGTTCTCCGGGAGAGTAGAAAGCACTATATAAGAATCAGTCCATTTACCATGTTTGACTTATCCTCCTCCTTTTTATTTCTGAGTGGTGAAAGTTATAATTCAGAAGAATATTGCAGTGCCCAGCAGCAGCCTCGACAAGACTCCGTGGTGATCTCACATCCAATGCAACTACCATAAACCGAGGTTATAAGTTGAGACTGTGTCTGTTCAGGATAGG
>VUQR01031842.1:13241-26692 GCA_015108515.1 Hemichromis elongatus | reverse complement strand
GGGAAACCAAAGACAACACGTCAAATTAAAGCAGAAGAAAAAAACATTTCCTGGTGACTTAATGAGAACTAGTTGGAGTTTTACATCATCAGAGTGACCAAAGTTTGTTAAAGTTTCAACATTCAAGGTTGATTTGGTTGACATTTATTTTTAAAAAGATTTTTAAAATTCTTTCAAAATTACCCAAAGTTTTAAAAGTTGTGACTTGATGTCATTTTTGTATTATGCTGAAGAAACATCAACAAAAGTTGAACACCGGCTGGGCTGTACTCATGTGTAATGCCAGTTTATAACATAAGATGGAACAGTGACTCACTGTAACACTTACAGACCTTTTTCACTAGTATGTACTCTGATCGGTTCAGCTCGGCTTGACTCAGTTTTTAGGGTTTTCCATTAAGTAATAGTTGCTCAGCTGGGTTCCAAGTCATCTGAAAATGTGATGTCAACAGACTGCATGCCACCGAAAACCAATGCAACCATCTTCGAACCCCACCAACGACTGAAATGGCTACACAGAAACCAACACCTTGATCCTTGAGTGTGACAAAAAGCCATGCAGAAAGCAGCAGGAATACCATCGCCTCAACACCTGCCATTGTTGTGCTGTATTTGTGTCTCATTTAAATGAAATCATGCAGCTGGACACCAAAGAAGGATCAAGATGGAAAGGATGTGCAGAGTGGTTAAATATAGAGATGAAAATCTACTAATGAGCACAGAGAGTGTTAAGAAGAAACTATTTTTAGACCATTCTGCTCCCATGAACCTCTCACCTACCTACACTATAAAATTTCATTCGCTATTACGACCATTAACTGCAGGTGTCACTAAATCAGCACTGAGATCACTAAGGCTAAGTCCACTTTAGTGTTTTGTTTTGTCTCCATTTTGGCCTCCCGTCCACACTGAGACGGAGTTTCTGGTCACCCGTTTTAAAGAGCTGGGAAATAAATAAACAACAGATGGAAATGATGCAGGTCGAATTGTCTTACGTTTCACTCTGGCGCGGTACTAGAACGTAAGCGTTTTTTGCCGTTTTAATGTGGACACGCAACTCTGCAAGCAACAACTCAAAATGATAGTTTGGACGCAGAGCTTTTCCAGACAAAAACTCTGTTTTCACATCTATTAGTGTGGATGTGGCCTGAGATCATCAGCACTGCCATTTCAAGGAATTTCACATGAACTGAGAAAGAAGGATAGCCTAATCCGTGGCTCCATCAGTCAGAAGATATGGATCTAAGGTTTGATTCAAGCATGCTGAAAACTGATTTTCAGGACAGCATTTATTTTATTGTTGTATTTATTTTAATAATTAATTCTGTACTTGTGACATTTTGGGGTTTATCACTTGCATTTTTATATGGATGTAATATTTGTTATTTTCAATATGTATTTCATTTCATGTGTTTGTGATTTTTGAGTTTTTTATATGTCCCGTGTTTCAGGTTTTCCAGTAAAGCTGATGCTTTTTAATGGGACTTTTGTATGACAAAACAAGCCACTATAGGGAGCTTTACAGCTAAACAGTTACTCCATCTTCACCCACCTGCAGGTGAAGGTGAGAGGGTGGGGGTATCGATGACGGTCTGCAGGGGCGGGTTAGGGTTCCGCGTGACCAGGGATGTGGGAGGACCGGATTTGTATAAAGTGGATCAGGGTCCGTGTTCTTCTCACCTGTGCTCACAGCACCGAAGGACAGTACTGAAGCGAAGGCTCGTCTTCTCATTCTTATTCTCGTGCGCACCTGGTAGTCAAGAAAAAGAGGAAAACGGGAAATTTAAACCTGCAGCAGCAAACTGGACGGAACTGTGACGATTTACTTCCATCTTTAACACAGTTAAAAAAGTAAGGTTGATTTGAACTGATGCATATTAGCTGGTTTTAGTCACAGTTTGTAATGAAATCTTGTTTGCAGTCATGAGCCGCCGGTTGATGCTGCTAGTGAGTTTCGGGATCGCGCTTTTGGCATGTTCCCGCTGCGTGCAGCCGCGCGTCGGGCTGAATTTCGTCAGTATGGCGATCCACGGCGACGGTGACGCTCTGCCAATGAACAGGAGCGCGTGGGAGCCGAGAACTGACCTGACGGTGAGTGTTTTACCACCCTGCGTACCTCAGCCTGAGGGGATGCACAGAAGTCTCAACAAGTCTGTGGCTTTAAGTCAATCAAAGCACAAATTTGTCTCTCGTATAATTTAAAGTAAGCAAATGAGTCAAAATGTTTTTTAATACCAATTTTCTAAATAAATATCAAAAAGTGCTGCTCAATAAAAAAGGCTGTAGCTGCTTTTTAACCCAGTCCACAGATCTCACTAGATTTACATGTGTCGGATTTTTAGCTAACTTGCCGTTAACTACTTTCAACTGTTAGCTACACCACTTTTGTAATAGTGTTTCTAAACTGAATGAGGGGGGAGGGGCTTTAGAATATATTGTAAACTTTATTAAACAGACTATGACTATCCTACAAAACTCTGACTGACTTTTAAACTTTAGTTGTATCAAAAACAAACTTTTACTCTTTCCTACTCTCTATGAAGAGCTATGTTGAGAGGACTGTTGATTTATGTTTATGTATTTATCTGAAATCTGTTCAATATTGTTATTACAGATTATATCAGTAACAAAGCTGACTAAATAATATCTGATAACCTATGGCAAAGGGGTGGGATTAAATCAATGTGTACTCCTTCCAACTCCCTTTCAACATGTAAATGAATCAGAACGGTAGCAATATTGAAATGTACTGACTTTTGTATAGTATTTTTTTCTCTTTTATTTTCTTTACTAAATGTACCTGTATATTGTTTAAATGTCCGAAATAAATTAACAAACAAACAACTGTACAAAGGGAAAAAGAAAAAAAAGTACTTTGGCCATTTTTATTGTTATTGACACACAATTAAATTTAAATATTTAAATAAATAAAACCATGCATACATATTCAAGAATGTTTATTTGCGGTATTGTTGCAATGTTTCAAAAGCTTTATTGACTTTTATCATGATGGGGGAACAATGTTCCTAGCATATTTCTTATCTTTAATCACAGGACAGTTTATGTTTTAAACCTGGTAACATTGTTATGTTTGCATAATTTTGGCAAAAACTTTTTTGTCCTTTTTAATCTTAATATTGTAGCATTTTTAATCGTTATCTGATACACTGCTTCAGTTAGCAGAACTGTTTGGAAGTTTTGGTCTTCGTTTGTTGTTTCAAACATTTGATTTGTAGTATAAAGCCACTTAAAGTGGCTCAGAGCACTGTCATTGCAAGTCAGAATAGTTTAAGCCCTCTATTTGTTATTTCATGCATCCAGTGGAAAATTCACTTTAAATTACCAACAGGAAATCAGATGCATTTCTTACTCTGTAATAATGTTTGTGTGTCTGTCTGCAGGTCTACCGGTGCATGAGTGACCTGGAGTGCAGAGAGGGGAACTACTGCCACACCTCCCCAAGACAACCTGCCCACTCCCACTGCAAGACTTGCCGCAGAAGGAAGAGGCCCTGCCTCAGGGACACAATGTGTTGCCCCACCAACCGTTGTAGCAACAGTTAAGATGCTCCTCTACAGAAAACTTTAGTGAATAACAATAAACTATTTCTAATCAAAATTTTATCAAGTGTATTATCTCTGTTTTATCCTCCGGCAGATCTTTGTGTTCCTGATGTGGACGGCTTTGTGTCTGAGAGGATTCCAAACACTGATGGAGCTCTAAGTCTGCTAACCAAAAAGATAGGAAGAAGGAAGGAAGCCAAAGGACCCCCTGGCAGAGGTGAGATCATTGTTATAAACCTGCAGTACGTCTTCTGCCTCCTTTACATTTCTCTAAGGGTTTGTGTATTTGTTTCAGGTCAGGTCGGGAATCCTTGCTTGCGCTCATCCGACTGCTTGGACGGTCTGTGCTGTGCCCGTCACTTTTGGACTCGCATCTGCAAGCCCGTGCTACGTGAAGGACAGGTTTGCACGCGACACCGACGCAAGGGGAACCACGGTCTGGAGCTGTTCCAACGCTGTCCCTGTGGGGACGGACTCATCTGCCAGACACTGCGAGAACCCGGTACCCAGCAAGGTGCGGCGTCAGGGTTAAACTTCTCGGCAACCTCATCTCGCTACTCCTCAGGACTGTCTTCAAGCTCTTCATCATCTGCGGTGTCCAAGGCAAGGCTTCACGTGTGTCACCGATTTAAATGAAGTGGAGTAAGGACTAGTGAGTTGCTCTTTTTGCCAATGACTGACCTCAGAGACAGAAAATGAGAGACCTCTGGAATGAAGGGAGGAGTAAATAACATAACTGGTTATATGCATGACAACACCCTCGACCCCTCCCCCACTTACAGTGTCCCTGAATGCTAATGCTAATTAGCTTCCTGCCAGGCTACACTGACAGACAAACTCAGCAGGAAGCGAAACTCTTTGTGGTGCAGATCTTGTTTCCTCATTTGTGTCTAGACAAGCAGAAACCACTTTGAAATCCAGTTTGACCCCATTTACACCATCAGGAAAGAACCACTGTTTGATTCCTAATGCATATCTGCTGCAACTGCCTCCAGCACATTTATTCATGTGCTGAGATTTTGAAGAAACCTGTACTGAAAAGGTCTTGTTTTCTTCTTCCCAAAACAAAGATAAAGTCATTAAAGACAAAAAATGATTATCAAAAAAACTGTATTAGCTTAAACTTGTAAGTAAAACTAAGTAACTCAAACTGAACTCAATCTTCAAACACCTTTCCACTCTTTAAACTGAAAAAGGAAAATAAGCTACAGGTGTTAAACTAGGTGATTTTCGAATGAAGCATTCAAGAGGTGCAAATATTACTCTAACTCATTGGACTTCAGAGACCCAAGAGCTAATTTTACATAAAAAAAAATAAATTTGTAGCTATTTAAAGTTCCAATAAAATGGCCAGAACAATACCTCAAATGTATAAACCATCTCTTCTTTTGTTAATCTCAGAGGCATCTAAAAAAAACTGAATGTGCTGAATTTGTGTAAATGCTGGAGCAAAAAAATATACCAAGAACCTCCAAATTTAATGTTTTGTTAAGGACAATTTACAGTAATAAAATAAGGAGCCAAAATTAAAAAAAAAAAAAGAAAAGAAATGTCCACAGCTTTAAAGCTTTAAGGTCTGAGGCCTGTCCGGAGAAATTACTTTCCTGGAAGTGGTGCGTGTATATTTTTGAGTTAGTGTTGGTGTAAATATTTATCAGATTTAATTGGTTGTGGCACTCTGCTGGTTTTTATTCCAGCAATTATAAGGGAATGTTTCTGTAACATAAAATTATGTCAATCTAAGGGGAATATAGTTGAATTCCTTAATTATTACCTTTTGTAAAAACTGAAAATATAAAGTATATAGCTGACAGTATGTCATGTGGAGGAAAGCTGATAACAGCCCACAAGTTGTCATTTCCAACCATAATCAGTTTTTTTCTGTTTCATTATAGTTGGGATAGTTGTGAGGTGGCCATTTGTGTTGGATTTGTTATTGTTTGCTAGCAGTTAGCTTGTAGTAAGTGATAGCCTAGCTAGCTACCGTCATAATAAATGTTAGTTGTGACTGCGATTGTTGCTCTGAATTTGTTTTTTATTATTTATCTGTGCTACAAAATGGGCTTGAGTAAAGGCAGTTTTCTATCTTTATCTATAAGACGTTTTTAATTGTTTTGGCTTTACATAGAGCTAATGCTGCAATTTAGTTAAAAATTACATTTAACATACAAGAGTCCTGTTCTGAATTGAGAGAAATTAAAGTTTTTAAGTAGAAAGGAGACCATTAAGAAGGGTGCCCAGATTATCTGGTCACTTGAAAAATACAATGCAGTGAGATTTCATTTGAGCACACAAAATTTAGTGGTTAAATCACATCCTTTTCATGGTTTATATCTGTTACAGAGAGCCCTGCATCTGCTCTGGCCACATGCTTTTTTAATGTTTTTCCACTTAGCCGATGGGTACTGATAATACAAGCTAAAGTGGGAGAGGAATCATCCCCAAAGGCCAGTAAAGAAAGAGGGAAGTGAGGTCTGATCTGATTAAAAAAAAAAAACGTTTTAAAGGTCTGCAAGAATAAAACTACAATTTGAAGGCATGTCGGTCTGACCTTGTAACGATTGTTTTTTTGTTTCCTAAAAACCTTCCTTCAAATTGATTGTGATCTTTTGGAGGCCTGGGCAGCACAGCAGGAAAGAACGTCTTGGTTTCATTGTGGCTGGTAGCTGCTGGGCATAGCCGTTCTCGCTCTGCTCATGGTTGTCATAAAGATAACACACACAGTGTTTTCCATACCCCTACAGCTGTGTTTCCCAGCTTCCCTGTTCACGTATGTTCTGCATGGGTCATTTATCTTCATGAACGTCATGTTCCATCTGTGTCTCCCCGTTTCCTTCCTAAGTTTTTCTTGTTGCGCTCATGATAACCTGACACTCAGCTCAAACTTTCTGCCCACTGACAGTTGACTTGATTTTAAGATGTTATCTAGTTGTGAGAAAAAAAAATCAACTGGCGATGCATTAAAATTTGTATGATGCATGCTTTTACAAGCATGTGTGCATGTTGGTAATCAAAGTAAATAATATTGACATCTTTGTGAGGACCATCAGTAAAGGATTTTGAAAACACTCGACTAGAAAACGTCTCCCAGAGCGTGAGTCCTTTATAATGAGGAGTCTTTCCTTTTCACCAATGGTCGCGGCCACTACAGAGCGCTGGCGGGCTCGTTTCCCTGGGCCTTGAAACCGGTCGCTCGTCACATCCTGTTTATGACAGTTAAAATAAATAACATTCATATAAGAAATAAAATTTTCTCGTGTAAACTGTATATGGTGTTAAATAGGACTATACTACTGTACTTCATTGTCAGTCATAAGGGTGGTACTTCAAGAGCCATATATTTTATGAGGTGGTACTCATTGTGAAAAGTTCGAGAACCACTGCTCTAGGACACGTGTCGAACTCCAGCCTGGAGGGCCATTGTCCTGCTTGTTTTCCAACTAACCTTCCCTTGTGGCGTCTTATTGGCAAAGCACACCTGATCCAGGTAATCAGCAGCAGGTAGGGCAGGGATATCTCAAAAACAAGCAGGAGGCTGGCCCTCGAGGACTGGAGTTTGACACCCCAGTTCTAGGAACAACAGCCTGCAGTGTGAGAGTGAAGTGCTCTAATAGGGTGATATGGTACTACGAGGTCATTAAGATAAGATGGGGCCTGATTATTTACAACCTTGTATATGAGGAACAGGATTTAGAATTCAAGGTGAAGAGGATGTAGCTGAGTGTGATATGTTTTTGTACTATTGTAAAAGACTCAAATAAAAAAGCAGAACAATAACAAAATCCATCCTGTCAATGTCAAAGCTCTACAAGTTTTTTAGGTTTTTATGGAATAAGAAATGTATTTCATCTGTCCATCCTGAGGGGAAACCTCAGGGCTTAAAAAAGACCAATGACCACTTGAGGCTGACTCCAATAGTGAGTCAATCACTATAGAATCCCATGTTTGTTTATTTTTAAGTCTTTATGGTTTTGGCCTAGACAGCTAATTTACCTCTTTATAATCACCTTACCAGGGGTTGATTTCTTTGTTATTAAAACTTTATAAAATTGTATTAAGGCTTAAACTTTGCACTATTATGGGGATGGTCTCAATGAATGAAAGCAGGACATAGCCAACATCTAATTCACTATGTGTATATGTCTGGACCAGAGTGGTAAAAATCGCCTTTGTTTTAGTGTAGGAAAATGTAACTACACAATTAATCAACAAATTAGTCATTGTAAAAAAAAAAAGAAGCAACAATATGTCTCAGTTTTTTATCTGACAATAAAATGCAGCTGTACTAAATTAAAGAAATCTGTCAGTGTGACTCTTTGGCCTCAAATTCTAATGAGTAAGTGTTTAAAATTACAAAACTATAATTTAATTATTTTGGTGGCATATGAGGCTGTGGCCTTTATCAGTAAGAAAAGTTGTAAATCTGGTATTTTAAAAAATCAAATTACTTTTGTGTCAGTTTTGGTTTTATTACAACACAGTCTAAAGAATATTATTTAAACACAAAAATAATTCATAATACATAAAATACATGATCAAATTGCAGCATTATACTGTAATTTGCAAGTGTTTATTATTATTATTAGTAGTAGTAGTAGTATTTATAATAATAATAAATAATTGTATTTGAAAGGGCCTTTCAAGACACCCAAGGACACTTAACAATAGAATAAAACACATAATAGAACAATGATGCCAAAGAATAATAAAAAACAAAAACCACAAGATAAAAAAAACAATGTTTGTTTACAGTTTAAGTACCATATTACAATATTATTATATTTTTTAAGGTTAAATACTGTAAATCTACAGTAACTATACAGAGGACTACTGTAATTTCAATTACAGTAAACAAACTGTAAATCAGTAATGAATGAGTGATGTATTATAAATGAGCTGCAGTCTGTCATAAAACCTTTTTCATTTTACTTTATCATGAGGAACAACAGTGTCAGGAACTGCACGGATGTTTGTTGCTTTTATAATCCAATAAAACTGCAGAGTGAGGCACAGATAGGACCGACTGGTTATAGTTTAACCAGTAACCACTCCTGTAAATACACATTCAACTTCCCACACTGAGCATATCCAGTCCTTGAAACACTCACCTCTCCTTTTAAAGTAAAGCAGGTAAGACTCACTTTTGTTTAACTGCAGTTTCAAAGCCTTGAAGTTAAATAAAATATTATTTTTTATGAGCCTATGAGACCTGTTTCTTAAAAGTTAATTAGTGTATGGAGTTTTTTTTTTATCAGAATTAGAATAAAATAGAGGTATGTCGTAATAAAACCTTGAGCAATTAATTTTATATCGCCATTTGTTTGTCCTTCTACTTCTGTTGGATGCAGACTAGCTCAGAACTTACATAAAGTGTCAGTATCTATTTTTACTACAGACTGGGATTGGTGTTGATCTATTCTTACTACTTAACTGTTTTCAGCCCTGACCTTAGCTGAGTGCTGGAAACTGCAAAACTGGAAGGAAAGCCAGAAATATTGATAAACGTATATTAAACTTAATGTATGTGTTCTTATTGTTTTAGCAAAAACCAATCCAGCCTGTCATTATGAGTTTAAGTAGGAAAGTTTTAAATAAAATTCTTTTTAAAATTATTTTTATGCTTTTATTTGTTTGTGTTGTATAACAAGGCTCAAATCCTGCCTTAAACCTTTGTGTGTTGCATTTAACACTATAAAATTAAACAAAAAGCTTAAAAACTGTGTATTTAAAACCTGATTTTTGTATGAAGAATTAAGGTAGTTATAGAAAATATCACATTTAGTGAGAAAAATCTTTAGAAATAAAGAACAATCAGTGTTAACCAATGTGTGTTTTATATTGAATATTGTGAACCGTAAATTCAAAAGACTTTGTTTTCTCAGATGGATCTCAAAGCTGAGCACACTCATCAAGGAAACGGCCTCTTTGATTTCCTCAGTAGGTGGGTTCATCACCATGGTGATGGCAATAGGGACGTCCTGGTCTTGAACGTGCTATTGCTAGGTGGCCATCAGAGTGGGAGGAGCTCTGTGGGGAATGCTCTTCTTGGTCAGTCCTTATACAGTAATTTTTTTTGTACATTTTATTTTGTGTCTCTTTTGATGGCGTATCCATAGAAGCATATTAAAAATTGGCATAGAGTCACACATTGGTGTCTGAACTCCATATTTTGGCCACATTTATCCTTGTTTTTTGAGATCCTTTGTCCTGTACAGGTGCAATGCAAAGAACCAGAAACCTGCTAATTATTGCTAAATAACAGACTAGTATACCAAAACTGAAGCACAAACTCCTTGAATAGGCTTTGCCACACAAGAAAGCTACAGTATTTGTTAGTTCAAACATTTCAGTTAGGGACCTGTTTCAGGATCAACCTTCCAGGCAAAGAGGCTCCAATGCCTTAAACTTCAAACACATGTTATAAAAAGGAAAAATAGAAACCAAAGCTGTTCTTTGTATCGGGTGTAAACATATTTGTTTCTGCTGTAAAGTTGACATTTTAACATGGGAGCCAATGGAAACTGACCCTCTTTTGAAGTCAGCCTCAAGTGGACATTAGAGGAACTGCAGGTTTTTGTACTCAATGTTTTTAAGCCGTGAAAGTTCTTGTTTATTTAAGAAATATGATGAACGTAAGAAATGTAAAATTGGGTACAAACTCTCTATAGAATCACCTTTCTCCTTATAGCAAATACAAAATTATAAATAAACTTAATAATGTAAAATCCCTGAATCGCTTTGCTGAGGATAAAAAATTACTACAGATGTCTGCATCTGACAGGTGGACACGAATTCCAAACAGGAAAAAGCATCACAGGGGTGACCACTGAGTGTCGCCTCCTCTGGCGCACTTTCCCACGCTTTTTCAGAAGACAGGGGGCGGAGACTGACCTGATCCTGAGAATTATTGACACACCTCCCGGAATGCCTGACCCACAGAATGTCCACCGGCTCTGCCCTGAAGGCGTGCATGTGCTTGGCATCGTCGTGAGAGCCGACCTGCCACACGAAGACGCACGCCTGCAGCAGCATGCAGAGGTACCGCACTCTATGACTTGGCTATAGGGCCCCAGGAACTCAAGGTCATCTTGTGTTATTTTTAACAGCATTGTCTGCATCTGCTAACTGTGTGTGTTTTCTGTGTTTGTATTTTTGCATTCAGAAGCTCCTCGGTCCAGAATGGCATCAGCATGCAATACTTATCTTCACACATGCTGACCACCTGAGAGAGATGGGGCTTCAGGCTTCTGCCTACCTCGACCAGCCCTTTACTGGATGGCTCAGAGAGTTGACTGGGGAGATAGGGGGTGGGGCCTGGTTCCTGGATAACACCAGTGATTGGCCATTGGTGAGAGGGCGACCGCTGAGAGACCGAATTCTTTGCCTCTCAGCAAAGAACCATCACAGAGCTCTGACCCTCAGGACTGAGACGTCCGCCTGACACCATGTGGGGCTTTTCCTTTTTAAATCTTTAAATCTCAAATCAGCTTCTTATCACAAAAAGTTATTTGTGGAAAAAGATCCTATATTTCTTTCTGATGACTGCTTTATTATCCGCTTAAAGTATTTGTTACTGCTTTAACTGCTTTGTGTTTGAACAGAGACCACTGACAGCACACAGTGACAAGTTTTTTAAACTCTTCATTAATAAAACACCTGAGGAAACAGATGCTTAATCACAGTAAGCATGTACCGCAGCGCTGGACAGGATTTTCACAATTACACAAATTTCTATCTGATGATACAGTTGGTGAGGGAGGGGGCCCTGCACAACCCCTTGCCCTTAACCTCAAAGCTACATCCTTTGTAAGTGGCCACACCCCGGCCATCCACCTGCAGGTCCGGCTGGAGAAGCTCCCAAACTTTCTCCTTGGACTGCAACTCCCTATCCGGCTCACCTGGACACAGAAAGAGAGAGACAGTGAGAGGAACAGAAAAAATTCAAATGTTACAAAACAAGGACTCCATCTACTACTTTGAAATAAAGCAAATGTATTTTATTCATTGGCACGACAGACTGTGGCTTCTTGCAACATCTTTCAAGGTTTTAACCTATAATGACATGATTGGATTTTTTCCAGTCCTGGAAATGATCATTACTGTGTTAATGATTAGTAATAATATGCAAATCTGTGCTGTTGTTACATCAAAGCCCAAGAAGCAACACCCCCATATCATTAGTGTTTATATTTTTTGGTATATAACATGTAATAAAAATTTGCATCAAGATGAAGTAAAGTACAAGTTTTATGCCTTCAGTTATTTACAATGAGTCAAATGATTTCATTTTTTATAATCACATAAGGAACAAAAGACAAAAGTCCTGTCAATCCATTTTTGATGATCTGAATGACTTCATTCTACAGTTTTCTTTGAAACAAACATTTTAGATTTAGATTTAGATTTATATAAATCTCTATTACATCCTCTGTCTGAGACAAGCTATTTAAACTCCTTTTTCTTTAAGCCCACTTTCTAATGATTGGTCAATTCTATGCTGAGGTGCAGCTTCCAGTGATTTTTTTAGTTGTAGTTATTATTGTTTTATTTTTTGGGTCAGAAAAGTATAGAAAGTTGTGGACTTTTACATTGATATTTACTTCACTTTTAACATTTTTAGACCAGTGTTTCTCAAACTTCTCACATAAGTACCACCTCATAAAATATATAGCCCAACATTAAAGTACAGTAGTACAGGCATATTTAACACCATATACACTTTACACGAGACAATTGTATTTCTTATATGAATGTTATTTATTGTAACTGTCATAAACAAGATGTGACAAGTGATAATAATAACAAATATACTGCGTTAAAACATTCACAGCAGGTGGAATAGCCAATCTTTAAATTAAGATGTAGGGATCTTGTTTCTGGGTCCAAACTACCCTGCTTTAGGCTGGCGTGTTTTTAACATGTTTTAATGCTTTATATCTTGTTCTATTTAATCTGAAATAGGTTCCCGGCCTCACTTGTTTTTTGTTTTGTTTTGGGTTTTTTTACCACTTTTCATTTTAAAGCTCAGTTTTTAAAACCTTCCAATGTAACTAAGTATATTAATGACTAACCTTGTTTTGTCGATGGATTATCTCAGTTGTTCTCTTGACTGAAGTTTGGTCCGTTTACAGCATCCTGCCATGCAATTGCATTTGTCTCAAACCATCAGGAACCCTCTCATTAACTTTTATCGAGTGGAAAAAAGTTAGCATTCATCCTCCAGCTTCACTGTTTATGTTATACTAACATAGCTGTGTCGCTAGCGACCACGAAGCACATCATTATGTACAAGCTAACTCAACTTCATCAACCCTACAAACGTCACTGCTGTTCAGTTTTCTGTCTTCATTTATGTTGGAAATTTTTCAGAAATCTTTTAATCAGACCTTGGTATATTATTTAATTTAAAAAAAACATTTTGGGAGACTTCCTGCGTACCACCTAGAGCAGGCCTATTCAAATTACTTATAAATGTTGTCAGTAAAATACATAATAAAGATTTGTGTATCCGGCCCAAAGCTGATCCAGAATTTTGAAATTTGGACAAGTAGAGAAAGTAATTGAATAGGCGTGACCTAGAGGTAGCCACCGTACCACAGTTTGAGAATAACTTTTTTAGACAGTAACTTTTTAAAATGATATGATGCAGGTAATTTGCAAATCAGAAGGTTGGTGGTTAAATCCCTCCTCTTCTACATGTCAAAAAATTCCTGAACATGATATTGAACCCTGATATAGCCACCGAAGTGTGAATGTTGCAGAAAAAATGTGTTCACATGAATGTATGTGTGAATGAGGGTGTTGTAAAAAAAAAAAAAAAAAAAAAAAATAAAAAAAAAAAATTTTTTTAATAAAAAAAAATTTTTTTATATTTTTTTTTTTTTATTT
>VUQR01031842.1:0-10622 GCA_015108515.1 Hemichromis elongatus | reverse complement strand
CACTGTTCTCTTCTGTGGACGTCCAGGTCTTTTGGTGTTGCTGAGTTCACCAGTGCTTAATTTCTTCCCAGGATGTACCAATCTGTAGATTTTGCCATTCCTAGTATTGTAGTAATTTCTCAGATACTTTTTTTTCTGTCTTTGCAGCTTAAAGTCACCTGCATTGAGAGCTCCTTTGACCTCATGTTATCTGTTCACAGCAAAATCTTCCAAATGTAAGCACCACACCTGAAATCCACTCCAGGCCTTTTATTTGCTTAATTGATTATGACATTACAAAGGAATTTCACTAATCACACCATTCCATTAGTTTCACCTCCCACTTGACACATCACCTGTTTAATGATCTCCTATCAGGCAGAAGACAGATGAGCCAGTAAAACATAAAAATTCAGGAAAAGCACCTAACTGCAATCTATTTGGTACATGCAGTTATTATCTAAATTGTTTGCACTATGACCTGTTCTCATCTGCAATCTGCGCTCTACCCTTTTGTGCAAAATCACAGAATAGGTACAGATTCTGTCAGACTCTGATATATTGCAGTATTTTTATTTTCTTGATATTTTAGTTATATTCTTGTATTCTGCATCATGATGTTCTTTATTCTATGTTTACGGATGTTCTTGAAATATATGTGACCACACTAAGACAATTTCCTAACAACTGTGGGAATACCTACAATAAACATAGACCGGTGTCTGACCTCACCCTTAATGTTTCCCCTTAAGTATGACAAGAGAGTGTTTGGTGTTCAGTGGCTAAGTGATAAGGTGCTGGTCTTGTAAACCAAAAATCATGGATTCAACCTCCATCCATGCCTTTTAAGTCTTCCTACCAATGCATTCTTGTGTGTTTAAAGTCTTGTATCATATGGATTCAATGCCAAAATGTGTCTTGTGATGTTGATGTATCCTATGACATCCTCTATAACCTAATGCAATGTTCTCTTCTTTTTGAGTAGGGTATTCTGTTACAGGCAAAGAAAACGTTTTTTGACTTTTTATGTCTTTGACATCTAAATTTCCAAAATCAAACAATATATGCAGAAGACCATCTCTGAATGGAAAAAAACGCATCACAGCTAGAACCAGATGGCCTACAGAAGCAGAAGAACCTGAAATAGAATTCTCAACAAAAAAAAATGGATAGAACAGTGATTTGAAAGCAAACTCACTGTTCTGTATGTGTTTGCTGTTCTAATATGTATTAATTTCTACTGCAGTAATCAGGTAATAGGATCAAAGTTAGCGTAAGGAGCATTTATTTATTCCTGGTGTGGTAGCCAAGTGGTAAGGCATTGGTGTCATATACCAAATACAATGGGTTCAATCCCCATCCATGCCCTTAGTGCTCCCTTGAGATGTTGCATGCTGTGTACCTCTAGATGTGTCACGTCACGGGGCATTACTTAAGTTATTTACAATGCTAGTCTTAATTGTTTTATAAAATTATTTGGATTCTCAATTTTGCTGCAAACAAAAGCCTGTATTAGGGATCATCAAAGTTTAAAGTCACTAGCTGATTTTCTCTGTGTTGCAGGAAGTTATCTTATAGTTAGAATTCTAGGGGCAGGAAAGGGACCAATGAACGTGTTATTGATAGTTAAGAACAGAAAACATGGGCTCAGAATGTGATGTATACTTGAAGACAAGAACTGGTCCGAGTATTGATTTAATCCACGTCAACTCTGTTTGTGCGCCTAGTGACAGAGCTTAAGCATTCAAATCCAATTGTATTACACTTAACTGATGAAGCACTAGAGAAGTGATAGATCATGTATTTTCCCCTAGCACCCAAAATAGGCATGGTGGCCAAGTGGTAAGGCGTTGGTCTCGTAAACCAAAGATCATGGGTTCAATCCCCATCCATGCCTTTAGGGAGAGTTTGTAGCATTACCCATGTTGAAATGTTTATTGAGTGATGTGTGTATGTTTGACGATACACTACCCCAGTTTCTTACTCAAATATAACAGTCAGTAAGGCTATGTTCACACTGCAGGCGAAAGTGCATCAAATCTGCCTTTTTTGACCCTATGCAACCCACATCCGATCATGGTATGGCAGTGTGAACAGCACAAATCCAATATTTTCAAATCTGATCTGGGTCACTTTCGTATGTGGTACTGAATCCAATACATATCCAATGTTTTAATAAGAAACTGCTGTTTGAACGGTCATGTCGCATTAAAACCGTCTTTTACGTCACTGACACAAGACAGACGCCAATTATCAGTACCAGAGAAGACAAACGAGAAAGCATGGTGGCGGAAACTGGAGACGGAGCGAGTCAGTGGACAGAAACTGAAGTTTTGGACTTGATTAGCACACGGGGAGACAATTCTATTCAAGCTAAACTTTTAGGGTCGTATTGTAACTGGCCTGTGTTCGCCATTTTTACTTCCGTAAACAGAGTGCGTTGCGTGTAAAGTCTACTTTTGCGCATGCGGGCCGCTTTGAGGGCCGTGAACCGTTCACACTAGAGCGTGTTTGCTGTCACATTTTATTTGTAGTGTGAACAACCAGACAGGAAAAAATTGGATTTGATCAAAAAATCAGAATTGGGCATTAAGACCTGCAGTGTGAACGTATCCTAAGTCAAATCAAGTACTCCTTATAATACAAGAAATCTGCTTCTTTTTTTCTGTGTATATTTTACTTTCACTAATTGTAGATTTAATAAGACACTCTTCTTGCTTTTCTGTGAAAGTCACCACATATCACAGCCAAAACTGGACTCTTTGACCTGTCACCATTTCGATGACTATTTATTATGGTGTTTGGCAGTATAAATAAAAGTGTACATACCAGTGCGTCTCCTCTGTTTTTCTTGCAGCTGAGTTTTCAGCTGTTCAATGTCCTTCTTAAGTTTGGCATTTTCCACCAGCAGCTTTTTCTGCTCTCTGACTGACGTCTGCAGGACTGAAACACACAAAGAAGAAGGTTTTATCACACTCACAAGGGGGAGCATTACCTTGACACTTAAGCCTTAAATTGATCCTTAGTCCTTCATTTAAAAATTTATAATGACTTTAGAGTTGGTGATTAACTCTACAATTTGGCTGATGAATAGCTGATTAGTAAACAAAACTACTCTTCTGTCTTACGAGCTTTCTCTCTGGTTAGCAGAGCGTGGGTTTTAAAGTACTCCATGATCTGCTCGCCATCCTCTGGATCCAGCTTCATGACAGCGGCTTCCAGACTGACAAACCAAACAGACAAACAGCCATAATTACTGACACTGATCTGGAGGAGCAATCAAATATAATTTACTCAGGTACAATAAAATGTCATACAGATGATATAATATAGACCTGTGAAATTGGGATAGATCCTACTGCAACCATGAACTAGATAAGTGGTTCAGAACATCAGTGGATGGCACTTGAAAACATTCCAGACGCAGCAGTTGTTATTTAGTTACCATTGTCCTGTTTCCAGTGCCAAAGACTGTGCACACCAGGGATGCTAACCATTTCAGGCCTGTGGTCTTAACTTGAAAGCAATGGAAGGACTGCGAGGGTCATGTTTATCAACTTCTCCAGTTCCTTCAATACAATTTACCTGCACTGCTGAAGGAGAAGGAAGGAGGAGGAGTGGGAAGGAGTGTATGATGCGTGTGTCTGAGGTGGTACGCATCACAGGGCCCCTTCAGGGAACGGTGCGCTCTCAGTTCCACTTTGCACATCGGACTTTAGACACAATACCACTAACTGTCACCTCTGAAAATGACACAGCCATCATCGGATGAGTATCTGAGTGAAATGATCTAGCGTATATGGATCATCTGGTGTGAACCACCTGCACATCAACACCAGTAAAATGAAAGAGATGGTCGTGAGCTTCTTGATGGTGGTTTGGACATTGAGATGGCTGACACTTACAGATGTCTAGATTTTCATCTTAATGATAAACTAGACTACTTACGCAACACTCGTGCCTTGTTCGAGAGGAGCCAAAGTCAGCTCCATCTGCTTAGAAGACAGAGGTCTTTTCTGACTGAAGGGTTTTCTTGTTTTTCTAATTCACTTTATCTCCTGCTGATCTAAAAAGTGAACTTCCCCAATCTAGGATTAAATGAAGTCTATGTCTATATCTACTTAGGATTTGGCCAGATTAGTAGACAATAACAAACTCATTATAGGCAGCATTATACGGAAGAAAAATCCTGAGGCATGCCTCTTAGTTACTGGATTCACTAATGCCATGTTGTTGTTTTTTGGGCATTTACTCCTTTGTTCCTGTAAAGAGAAATCTTAATGCTTCAGCATTCCAAGATGAAGATATTTGTTTCTTGGAATTGACTAGAATGGACTTGAGAGGGAAAGAACACACATGAAAAAGAGGCGTGATGGCCAAGTGGTAAGGCGTTGGTCTCGTAAACCAAAGATCATGGGTTCAATCCCCATTCATGCCTTGTGTCCAGTAAGATTCAGGTTGTGAAGGACCTTATTTTTTAAGCTTAGTTTCAAAGTGATATAGTTTCTAACTGCTGGAATTTAAGGACTTGGAGACACTACGGGTAAATACTTTGCTCTTTGATCAAACAAGAGGACCTGACTGAAATTCTGTTTACATAATGTCTCTGAAAAGAAAATTCCAGAAGAAAGTCAATGTTGGTGATACATAAGTGTCCCACAATCTTCTCTGGGACATTAAAGTGTAGTGCTTCCTGTTGGTTGATAAAACAATAAAATAAAATGCTGGCATTTTGAAGCAAAACAGACTCCCATTCCTGGACTAGGCTCATTGCGGAGGATAGACGCCTCAATAGTGAAATTCACACAGAGGCCAGTGCCTGCTCTCTGACTCTGAAGCAGAAGGACACACACACATACACACACACACTATACTAGTGTTTAAAAGATGTGGTTTTCCTGAGTGTGCCTTCATTAAAGCAACAAAGATGAACAGGAAAGATCCTTAGAAGATCCTGCTACAGCATCAAAGTTGTTATAGTATATTTATAGATTTAGGGATGTCACAAAAGCTCCTGGAGGGTAGTCAAAAGCTTCTGTGTTGTAGTGTCTCCTGTGGGGCACAGAGAGTACCACAAAGATCCAAATTACAGAGAGGTAAACCTCCATGCAGCTTAACTACTTAATGGTTGACATTATACAAATCAAAAAGGAGATTATGTCACCAATGTGCTGATGAAATATATAGATGATATCTTACAGGAGGGGAAGTGATTTGTCTTTGCCTAAGGGGAGCACATTTAACACGCAGTGTGAAATGTCAGAGGTAATCAAAAACAGGACGTTTGTTTGTTTGTGGGCTTTTTGGATCAAAGCTGAAATGAGTCACCACAAAGCACTTCCTGTTTGATGCCAGACATCAAACTCACTGCCCACCTTTGCATTATGAATAGTTTTATTCAAATACATCCTGAAATTTTTCTTGTTTGTGTATTTGGTGCTTGGGAAGATACACATTTTACGGTGCTTTTAAATGTAAATATATTGTGTTTACATGCCACCTAAACATCATCTAAGAATTTAAAAAGTCATATGATTTAATATTTCATGCTTAATACGCTTTCTTTGGCGGCTCTGTGCTCACCATTTCAAGACACGTTTTAGGCCCCTACAAGTTCAATTTTTGCTCATGATATTTTTATTGATTCCTAAAAGTATCTTCCTCCTCACTCTGGGACATTGTGCGCTTTAATATTCTGGCACATTTGGGCAATTTTGGAGAAGTTACAGGTTGATTTCTCCCACAAGAGGATGCTTAAGTGCATCGCTCACTCGTTGATTTGAAAAAACTCATCTAACTTAGCCCCCAAAATTCTGAATTTACATATTTAGTTAGCCATTTAGTTTTAATTGTATGACCTTGAAGGGTTTGCATATGCAGTGGACTGAAAATCTGTAGCGTGTTTTTAGAGTTTAAGGCAAAAGAGATCAAAAGCAATCTGGCAGTTGTTAAGAGAAGAGCCAGAGACATTTAAAAATAAACCTTCTTATATTTTCTACACATTTGCAAGCTCATTTTCATGTTGTTCAATAATTTATATCATTAATATTCTTTATAGGGGCCTCATATCCCACAAAAAAGCTTTAGCTGAAGCAAAAAGCCAGGAAGGTGAAAAGAGTCTGAATGACAGGTGAGAGATCAGTGTGAGTGTGTCAGCAGCTTAACTAAGACATTAAAGCACAGAAAAAGCTGTCGGGAAAGTTTACACAGATGGTATCTGTGGATAAAGAAATAGCTCAGAGAAGCCAGACTTTTTGCATAAAGATAAATGTAAAAACGCCCGACAGAGCTCTCCGCTGCAGCGCAGTCAGCATTTACATACACAAACATACTCCAATGTCACCGACACATTTATCTCTGTATTATTAAAGCAAATATCCCCTTTAACTCCTACTGTTATTGTAAGTGATAATGAAGCAAGTAAAAACAAACATGCCAGTAGCAAAAGTCTGTTAACTAGTGAGGTAATCTGGTTAATTACATGGTAACGGAAAGACAGGTGACATTTGTGGTTGTGACTGCAGGAATAGAATGGGTTCTATAATAATGTTTGCATTAAAATCAGGGGTAGTTCTGCTTTTATGCATGTCTGGTCACAGTTATAACCAAGCTGCAACATCCAGGCATGAAAAATAAAGAGCCAAACAGTGCATTTCTTAAATGTCCACTTGAGGCTCTAAAACAGAGTCTCCCATGTTAAAATGTTTAGTTGTGATTAGAACATTAAAACGGGCAGGTTCTCATTGTGCAGGAGCTTTTAATGCAAAATGGCATTTTTGCAGATGTTACATGAACACACAGCCCCACAGGAGGATAATATGACAGTTAAAACTCTTCATGATTTGAGGACTACAGTGTCATGGTTCTGGGTTATTTGACACAGTTTTTGAATTTGTGATGTTTTTCTGTTTTTCTTTGTAAAGTGTAAATATTACTCCCAGCCCTTGTTTTCTTACCCCTTTGTCATTCCCCATTTTTTGCCCGAGTCTATCATGTTGTCTGTGTTGTGTCCTTGTTGTGTTTTGCTTTCATGTGTGCTCTCTCGTATTCCATCGCTCCCTCTCGTCTGGCTTTCCTCCTGTGTCAAGCTCATGTGTCAGTCTACGTCTCAGTGTTTCCTGTTTTATTTTGACAGCCTCGTGTTCCATGTTCAGTGTGTTTAGTTTCGCTTCCCCTGTGGCATCACGTTCATTTGTATCAGCTGTGTTCCCCATGTGTTTCCACTTCGGGGCATTTAAGTCCTCTGTCTCCTTTGTTCATTGTTGATTTGTTTGTGTTCCCCTGTGTCCGTAGTTTTTCCACATCCCTGTGATTTGCTCTCGGTTTAGTTTTTCCTAGTTTAGATTAGCTATCGGTTTTGGTTTCCTCATATTTTGTACCTTCGTGTTTTACCTTAATAAATGGCTCACCTTTTGTTACTAAGCTAAGTATATTGTACTACAATGATAGTATATTGTACAAACATGAAAAGTGCATTGTTGGAACGATAAACCTTTCACGTGATAAAGTGATATATTTCTATTTTTCTTTTTCCTGTGTGGCAGGACGCTTCCGTACCAAGGAGATTCCTACTCTCCAGAATTTAACTTCTGTTAAATCAAAAATATGTAGTTATATATATGTCATAATCAATGCACAAGCAAAAGCACAATCCAAGCAAATTATTTCACCAATTATATTCAACAAACACATTTATATATTTATTTACTCACAAATGCTAATAGTGTTCATAAAGAGACTAGTTGATTTTTATTTTAACATTGGTCTAATTCTTCCACATACGATTAGGTTTCCTAATCGAATATTTACATTTGTATAGTTATTTTTATGAATAAATTAAAAAAAATTATATGAAAGTGTTAATCTGTAGAAAAAAAAAAGTAAAAACTGTAGAATTCCAGGACCCGTTTTGAACAAGTCCCATTCAGTCATCTATGTGTTTGCTGCAGACTGAGCAACTTTTTGTTGGCAGGTTTAAATGTTTGAATTTTGGCCAAACTTATAGTCCAGTTCTGATCGACACTTTCTTTGCTGATCCTTGTCAGGAGTTTTTTTTGTTTTTTTTGTTTTTTTAAATCATAGAAGCTATGTAATACTGTACAACAGATTAATGGCACAGCAGTGCAGAGGCTTCAGAACTCTCCTTAGAATCCTCGGGTTTAAACATGTTTTCAACATTAAATAATATACTGACAGTTGTCAGTATTTCCACTGCTGCACAGCAAACAATAACTGTTAATTCAGCAAACTTTTTTTTTCAAAATGTCAACAAACACAGTTTAAAACAGCATTTCTGTCGCTGTCACAATGTAACTCAGTTTAACGCAGTAACCTGAAGTGTCCATCAAAATAAGATAATATAAGATGAGATAACCTTTATTAGTCCCACACCCGGCTTGGGAGTTCTACATGTGAGGAATTTAATTCCACCTGTCAAATAAAATTATTTGCTCAAATGATATTTTTGCTATTACATAATGTCATATGGCATTATGTCATGGATCAAAGCAAACTTCATCATGGAGGCCCCGTACTAAAGGATCCCCCTACACAACAACACACCCACAATGATACTGTGTCCACACTCTGATGGCTCAGATCTGTTTTGGTGGGAAAAGGGGGGCCTAACCAATATCAGCATAAGTGTAAAAATGACAATGAAGTGTGAAAGGACAGCACTCACACCACATTGTCTCTTTGAAACTACTTTTAGACTACAGTTAATGACCATAAACATAAATAGACTCGATAGATTCAATTTCATGACCACCAAACACAAACAGCAGCTGCTGAATGGCTGACATGCAGAGAGACACAACAGCTGCAACAAGGCCTGATGCTAAAAATATCACCGACTGGCACACCACACACTCACATGTGAGAACACTTCTATTTAAACTGGAGTACCAATGAAATAATGCAGAAGGAAAGAAGTCAAAGGAAAACTAATTTCTGTATCTTTTAAGGAGAAATGAGTCAAATGCCATGGAAGAACTTTGATTATTAAACAATAAGACAATGGTCAGGTTTTAAAAGGACTTTCAATCCCTGGAGAAAAATCACCAAATTTTTGTATTCCACGTTAAAAGAGTTTATTTTAAGTCATATACAGAACAATTTCGTGTCGTGGACAATGAAAAATACAAAGTTCATCAGTAGCTTCAAAAATAGATTATATAAATTCAGACTCTACATTTCCACTCACAGATCCATATTTACAACCACCTACACAGCAAAGTGGTGATTTGTGGAAAATTAAAAGTCATTCAGGGGTTCGTACCTGGGGTGGAACAGGTTTTCGGTGTTGGCCATGCTGCAGGATGTTGTCGGTCGGCCGACTGCTCAGAGACAGAAGCTCACAGAGAGTGTGTGTTTGCCTCTGATATGCTGTGTGTCAGCTGTCAGCTTCCATCTCCAGCTTGAGGTGAAAGGTCAAACACCTCCCTATTTAAATCCCACAACAAGACCCAAGAGGAAGAAATGACTTAAGGTAAATTTACATTCAAGTAATGTACAGTGTTAAAATACTGTGTTTTCAAGTCTGACGCTGATCTGTGACACACTGACGTTGAAGATTGTGAGGTTTTTTTAAAGTGTATGTTTCCACAAAATATGAAGCATGGTTGTCACAATATCCGGTTCGGGTGGTAAAACAAATTCACAATAACAATGTTATTACAATATACATCGAAGTATGAATGTGTGAGTATAGAAAAAAGTGTTTTTATGAGTGGGTGAATGAAACAAGATTTTTAAAGCACTCTAAGTGCTTGTGCTCTTTACAAGATATTTACTATACATTTTATTTATTTATTTTATTAGACATTAAAGTATCCCAGTGTGTGCTGTTGGAAAAAAAAAGTTATAATGAATATTCCAAAAAATGGGGCCTTGCTGGTCTCATACTATTTGACATTGAAACACTGTTTAAACATCAACCCCTTCTGGGTCGATTTGGCATCTGCATGTTTGAAAGAACAATAACGTGTCGCCCCCAAGAATTGTCTTTTTCGTGCCCTCATCCTGCTGATCCATCTGCAGGGGTTTGAGATGTGGACTTTATTCAAGACCGACCCCAGACCTTCCAAAAATGTTCCCTAAAGACCACCTACAAAATGGGCCGGTAGCTTCATGAACTGACAACCAGTCGCCAGTTGAAAAACAAAACGACGATGACTGATGGTTTGGCAAAGTCCAATGGATGAAAATTGGATACCGTTCAAGACTCAAGGCTCAGTGGAAGGTGTAAAGTTTGGCACTATGGAAAACGTGGTGATACCACATGAAGGAAGATTTTTAAAAATGTAATGCTTACCATCAAAGAAGCCAACACCATAGCAACCAATCACAGGAAGTGAAAGCAAATCATAAATGAGGTCAAGAATCCAGCATCACCTACAGCAGCTCCTTGGTTTTGAGTATGCCTTCCTCATCCGACTACCGGTAATAGCAATAAAATATTCATTATGATAATGTAAAAATACAGATGGTGCTTTTTTATTTCTTTTGGTAAACCCACATGTGATAAGCATGACTTGTGCTTATGCTGGAGAAACATTAGTAATGCAGAGGCAGCGCTGTAATTCCATTATTTCTCCACTAGATGTAGTTGGACTTCCAGTTGAAATGTGTGTTTGCATTAT
>VUQR01031841.1:0-12788 GCA_015108515.1 Hemichromis elongatus | reverse complement strand
CTGGATGCTGGTAGGCCAGATGTGAGAAGTGACCGTCAGGGGAGAGTAGGGTGACCATATTTTGATTTCCAAAAAAGAGGACTCTTGACTCGTCATGAAGAACTTTAATGAAACTGTTTGCATAAAGAAAAAATTAACATTTTTCCACAATTTAAGTGATGCCGTCTCTGCGTGGTTAATGACTCTTGAAATAAAAAATGTCAGATAGTTTTTTTGCACTTGGTGACTTGTAAAAGACTAACCTAAAAGCCTCTGGAATTAAATAATGGCACAGAAATAATGCGTCGTCTGTATAAGATAAATTACCAGCAGCAAAATATTTTCCTCCTTTGAAGTTTGAAGCTTCACGAGTGACTTCCACTGAATGTGGCGCTATCACATCATTGACAAAAGCTTCAGCCTTAGTGCGGACACTGCTGAACTTCTTAGCTGTGCTAGAGACTCGGAATGCTTTTTTAAGAAACACACTAGTGCAATCCATTCATCTGTAGCTATTGTGATGCTTCACAGTATCAAATGCCATTGCACCTTCTGCTGCAGATACAGCAGCATCCTTGTTTTTTCCAGGTGTAACAGAACTCAGTTAATTAGTAGATGAATATTCACCTCGCACAGCCTTTTTATGTTTTTCTGTGTCGATGTGAGCAACAAGATCACCTGCACCTTTGTTAGACACACAAACGTATGTGCCAGCTCTGCACACGGTGCACTCTGCCTCCCATTTATGCCGGCCGGGAAGGTATGTGGGAAATTTTTTTTGCAGTTCATCTGAAAAGGTGCACTTGCGCTTCAGCATCTTTTAAACATCACCAGGCGCGCACTTGCGCACCGTCTGTCCCGTCTGTGAGCGCAAAATAACCACTCGCAAAGCAGACAGCAGTTAAGGTGTGACGTAACGTATATGGGTCCCCTGTAGACATTTTTATTAATCTCAAAAATTTTAATTCTCAAAAAAAGTGGACATGTCTGGGGAAAAGAGGACGGTTGGTCACCCTACTATATGCCAAACGGTTAAACATAAAAAAATCATGCAAGCTTAGCATGCCATGGTAACTCATGGGCTTTAGCTCACGGTAACAGTATGCTTAAGCAGGCCCCAGTAGATGCACAGATAAACATAACCTTAAAAGTTGAACTGCTGACACTTTTGAAGCAGCAGAGCAATGCTTGCTTCTCCAGCCTGATCTTACAGACCTGACGCCTGTTTCACTTCTACTGTACAGAACTTTTGCATGGTAAGTAGCTTTTAACAAATGAGCTTGTTAGCCACTAAGCTAATTTTTTGTAATGTTTAATGTTTAATGTTGCATAAGTAATGTTTAATAAACATGGTTGCTAGCCAATATGCTAAATTTAAACTTCTTAATTTATCCACATGATGAAGTTAGATGATTCTAAGTGAATGTCTCATTAGTAAATCACAAAGCTACATTGAGTCATGCTAACTCTTTTTGCTGCACAAAAAGAGTCTTGTTCTGCATTTCTGTATTTCATATACTTTTCCTGTTTTAAACTGCATTACTAGTATTTTATGTGATAAAGGGTACACAAAGGGATTCATTCTCTGAAATTAGTTAAGTTTCCATGATGCTTCAGGATGAGATTGCTATACATCATGGAGGTTTGCATGTCATGTTTGTACAACTCATTTAGAAAAGGAGCATTGAACTAATTACACTTAAGCCTTATCATTTAAGCTAATGTTTATGGGTAAACTTGTAAACATTAATTGTCTAGGTCAGTTTTTCTTTTAGTTGAAGCTCAGAAGACAGACACAAAACACCCCTTGAGTTTCCACGGACCCTTCAGAAACCCACAGAAGATTGATAACTTTCCATTTGTAGTGGATGACAAGCCACAGCCCATAAGGAACTGAACTTTACAGCCGGAGTGCTTAAGTAGAGTAGAAGAAACCGTGCTCTAACTCAGATAAGTGTATTGGTTTCACACTAACCACCTAGATGACCAAGATGGAAACCCAATGGCACCCACAGCAATGTATTGGCTTCGTTGATGACCTCCCCTGCCAAGCGCCAGCTAGGGACAAAAGAAGAAGAAGAAAATCCTATGAATTTGGTTATATTCTACATTCACTGTCATTAACACGAGCATAACATTTTTTCTTTGCATTGCATACTGGTTATACCTTAATACAACCTCACAAAGCCCCTAACATGTCAGCACTTGTGTTGTTTTGGGGTCACAAGACACACCTAACTGATGAATAATCTGACTAATGTGTAGTCGGCTCTTTTTATCAGAATATTTTCATGTTATACCAAAACGCGAAGTAGTGTAAACTCCCAAGGGCTTGATTATTGCAAATGCATACTCAGTGCTTTAAACTTTAGTGGAGGTCTACTGAGGAATCACTTTAGACTGAATTTATCAGTTCTACTGATAAAAGAAACCCAACTCAACTCCTATGTGAAAATCAGCGAAACAGGGTTACACAAATTGCTACCAACATTATACAACATACAAACAAAAAAGATCTTTATGAATGCTGACACTTAAAGCCAATATTAGTCAGGCTGTGGCAGTACTTTAGAGACTGTCTGGTGTAACTGAGAAAATGAAAAAAAAAAAGTTGATCAGGAACTTCAAAAGAGCGCGTCTCAAGAATAAAAAAAGTTTCTCTGCCTGTAAGGTTTTGGATTTAAAATAGATAGACCTGGAATTTCATCTCCAAAGTGAGATCTTAATTATAAAAATAAAACCCAACAAAGGCAAAAATCATAATTCCCAGGAGTGAAAAAGAAGCACTGTGTTCGCTGCGGTATTGCTTATACAGATTAGGATGAAGGCATCATTCGTGTGATAGAACTGCAGCTCTGTTCAGCTACCTGCCTAAATATATCTTAATTAAGAGAAAAACCCTAGAGTGAAAAGGAAGCTTGGCAAGTGGGTGCAAGGATGTAGGACAAAACATCCTAAGAAGAAACCTCAAAAAGTGTGTAATTATACTTTTATTTTATTAAATATACACAATAATACTAACAGTCAAACTAAAATTATTGTTTTAAGAGGAATCAAATATCTACATTTCCAGGAGTCTGTTTTCTTTAGAATTGAATATTATTTGAATATTAAGTTTTTAACATGAAGCACTTTTAAAAGTTCAGTGCACAACAAGAGTTTCTACAAATGACAGTACAGTGTAACGAGGAATGCTCAGACCTCTATATTGGAGAGACCAAACAGCCACTTCATAAAAGCATGGCACAACATAGGAGAACCACCTCGACGGGACAAGGCTCTGCCTTCCATCTGCATCTAAAGGACAAAGGCCACTCTATAGAGGATTCTAATGTTCACATTTTGGACAGAGAAGACAGATGGTTTGAAAGAGGAGATAAAGAAGCCATCTATGTCCACTCTGAACGACCATTGAACAGAGGCGGTGGTTTACGACACCAACTGTCTGCCATCTATAAACCAGTTTTGAGATCCCTTCCCAGACGCCTGAACGCCCACTTACGTCCTGGGCCATTTGACCTAGGCTTCACAATGAGTTCACCCAAAACCGTGGCTGATTATAACCTACACTTCACACCTTTGCTCATGTGATTAGGTAGAGGATCAATAGGGGGTCCATGACCCTCTTGGGGACACTCCCATAGGGCTTATTATCTTGGACTCTCCACCAGTTGCTCTTAGAACTGAAGAAGCTTCTCGGATTAGAAGTGAAACGTCTTCAAGGAAACTTCAAGAAGTCCAGATGCTTTGCTTTCCGATGTCCTTAGACTACGATGACCTGGACGACTGAGAACCTTCAAATACATGAAGATTTAAAGGAATTTGATTAAAAAAGGCGTTAAACTAAGTATATATGATACAAGTAAATTAAACTTACATTTTTAAAAGCAGCCTATTTTTTTTAAACGTTTACTCAGTTTCAGAGCTTTTAATTTTCAAAAGATTTGTGTCAGTCACATTTAAACAAATCTGATATTTGAAATTATGTGCACTAGTTTGAAGCTGGTGGAGAAGATTTCAAGTACAGCTCAAGAGATTCCAATCCCATTTGAATAGGACAGAATAGTTCAACTTTACTGTTAACATGTGAGATATAATTACACGATGAAAAACACAGTACAGATCTGAAAAACATTCAGTATTATGCTGGTGATACTGTTACTGGTTCAAAGGCTCAGGAAAATACACATCCATTCTGATTGACTTCTTAAAGGTCATGTAATTAAGAATGTAATAGGAAGATATCCATCTTTATGGCCTGTCAAGTGAACATTTGACATCAGCACATTGCACGCACAAGCGCACACACGAATGCACATAATCACAGACAGTCTTTCAAATGCGTGTTAAGCCCTCAAAATGCATTTGTGTGTGTGTGTGTGTGCACTCTTGCACACAAAATCATAATTCATTATTATCTACAACGCCCAGGCAGTGACCTCTTAACATTAGAGGAATATGTGATGGAGAGAGAATGTGCATGTCTACATGTGTGGAGGGAAGAATGATGAATGAGTGTGTGTTGGTGTGTGCGCACTTTGCTCCCAGTCGAAACAGGTTAAATATATTCTGAGGACACACGGTAGCTTTTTGACACCACATAAAAAGAGCGTGAAGGGATGCATGAGCATGCAAGTTCTCTTAAAAATGTAAATCACTATAGAAGAAAAAAACACAATGTAGTGATCTGCTTGACTTGTGGATATCTAAAAAAATGCAAATCACCAAAATTACTGAGCAAGCCTTTATAGTAAAAGTATAAAGGCTTGCTTCACGGTTAGTGTAAGAAATGATTACTTTAAAGGTAAGGCTTTTAGTTAGGTTAGTAAAATCACTGTAATGATTTACATCTGAAGTGATAGAAATAAAGCTGTGTGTGTGTGTGTGTGTGTGTTCAGTGTGAAGATAAGAGTGACTAATGTCTGTCTATGGTGCTGAAGCAGAGGATGTTACTGAAGGGCTTAATTAGTTGTCAAATAACAGCCAACAGTAGGAAACAATACTTAACACGGCCTGCGCTGAATGTGTGTGAATGTAAGAGGAAAGAATAAAGTATGTTAAAACACAGCAAGACTTCCAAGCTTTTGGTTTTTTTTTTTCTTCTTCTGGATAGTTATGAGTGACTTTCTTAAAAGTGGCATGCCCGTGCTTGCCTGTTAATGCATGTGTGTGGCTTTCTGTGAAATTATGATTGCCTGCGGAGAGCATCTTTGGAAACAAGTGAATTCAGAATAGAGTATTTTGCCATTGGCCTGTTCGGCAAGTGGTGAATTTAGAAAGTATCAAAGGCAATAGACTGTTAAATGATGAGCTGGAAAGAAGGACCATTTTAAAAATGCATGAACCTTGACTAAGGAATCTGATCAGAATTTTGTCATAAGCTTCTTATTTTTTAGGTCACAGACATCACTAACCTTACATATGTATTTTTTTTTTAAACTGGCTATTTAAAATAGGCAGTTTTTAAAATTCAATAAAAAAAAATTTGTTGATATGTTGGGTTTTTTTCTCTGTTTGTTAGATTACTTTGGTGCAGTTTGACAATAAAATTTATATGCTTTTTAAAGCATATAAATATTTAAAAACCAGTGTAACCAGGTGAAAATTGTTTAGTTTGTGCTAGTTTTTTTTTTATTTTTGTTTGTTTCCTTCAATATGTATAAATGACACATATTGTACTAATGTATGCATACTTCATGTGTTTTTGTGTGATGTAGGTTTGAGAGAGAGCAGGGATGGGAGGTGGTGGGGGGGTTCTTATTACTGCGGCATATTACTGTGAAAACAAATTTTTGTATGCTGTTGGAAAAGGAATAAAAAATATTGTTAAAAAAACAGTGTAACATGTTTAGTTAACACTGAATAATATATAATATTATTCTTATTTTTGTTGTCAACAAAAAACGTATTTGTTTCCACAGTTTCGTCCCATCTCCCTTTCATCACCCCAATTGCTCAAGGCAGATGGCTTTCCAACCTGAGCCTTGTTCTGCTGGAAGTTTCTTCCTGTTAAATTTGAGTTTTTTGTTCCCACTGTCACCAAGTGCATGCTCATAGAGAGTCATCCGATTGTTAGGATCTTTACTTTACAATATGAAGTGCCTTCTGGCAACTGCTGATGTGATTTGGTGCTTTATAAATGCAGTAGAATTCAATGAAGTTAAAGTACAGTGCTGTCTTGATATATAGTAGGCTTCTGAAGGTCTCTCAAGGTTTTTCTGTGATTATTGGGTGCTTAACACGGACCGGTGAATCATTCAAGTATAAAAAAGGCACCTAACTTAAGGCATGCATTGACACAAACAATAAAAGACTAACAGGACATTAAACAGGACCTTAAAGATGTGTCTGGCTCCTTACTTGACCTCATCAGAAATGGTTTAAGTTATAAAGTGATAAAAAAAGTGACTTTAAACTCATCAAAACAGTCAAAACAGCAAATCACTGCACCAATTGTCTGTGTTTTCTATCAAAATATAAAGTTATTAGGTGTAGCTCAAGACTTGAATATAAACACATTGTCCGTTTTATTTTTTAGAGTATTCACTTTCAAATACTTGATGAAGCCATTAGGAATTAAAATTAATATAAAGTAATCTCTTTCTCAGGGCTAAAAGAGGTCAAAAGTTTTTCATGGGCATGTGGGGCTACCTCTTAAAGGTTGACTATTATCCAAGTTCAACAATTATCAACAATGACTCTTAGCAGCCTTTACAAAAACTTCTGTTTAATTTGGGCTTTATATTCTATTCTGGCTAAAGCCAAACCAGCTCTTGTACAGCCTTCTTTAGAAAGACAGTACTCGCATCAACCTGTATCAGACAGACTGCCTGAATTCTGGATGTAAGGGCAAATCCAGTAAATTGTAGTAGAACAATCTATACTTTATTTCTAAAATCATTGAAAAGGGTTGTTGGAAAACAATCATGTGACTCTTTGCACAGAAATGGTTCATTTAAAGAGTTTTACTTTGGATTTAGAGCATATCATAGCACGGGCACAGCATGCTTTCAGAGTGCAGTATTACCTGAGGTTACTAAAGTTGTGAAAGTAAAATGTGAGGCAGAGTTTCAGCTGTCGAGCTCCTCTTCTGTGGAACCAGCTCATAGTTTGGGTTTAGGAGGCAGACACCATACTATTAAGACTTAAAACTTTGATGTTTGACAAAGCTTGCAGGTAGGGCAGGCTAAGGTGACACTGAATCATCCTTTTGTTACACTAGGCCTAAGCTGCTGGGGACCCATGATGCAATGAGCACTTCCACTCTGCTCTCTTTTACTTTCTTTGCATTTGCATGCCAGTATTGCACGGCGCTGACTTTGTGCCCCCCCCACTTTTTTCCTCTGTTACCTCTGTCTCTGGCCCTTGAGCTGCATTGCTTTTTATCTGCAGTTGGCGGCCCCCCACCATACACACTGTTTATTGTTATACTGTGCCTCTGTTTTTCTGCCTTCTCTTTCCTCTCACCCCAGTGAGCTGAGGCAGATGGCTATCTTCCCTAAACCCGGTTCTGCCAGAGGTTTTCTTCCTGTTAAAAGTCAGATATTTTCTGACACTGATGCCAACACGCATTCATAAGGAATCGCTGAGTTTTTATCTCTGAAAAGCTGAACTATCTTGAAATGATGAGGTATTTAACTACAAACAAATTTAACCAAATAACAAGTTCAATTTAGTTAGAATAAAGTTAAAAGACGAGACTGGAAATTTTGTCAAGCAAAGTGTGTCCAGTGTTCGTGTATCCAGTGGCATTTCTTTGTAATGAAGTGCAACTTCAATGCAATTAGCAATTTATGTGATAAAATATTGATATTTAGCACCCCATATTCAATACAGTATTACCACACATTAGTATGGCCAGAGTAATAGTATGGTCTATTGATTCCCCCACACCCAGTCAATATTGGACACTACAGAATTCCCAATTGCTAGTCCTGAAAGTCTATATTAATAGATCTCATGTAATCAAAGGAAAACAATTAGTTTAATCACTAACATTAAAATTGCAGCTTTTGATGGTTTCCCTTATTATCTACAGTTTCTTTGTTTACTGTTATATAAATGTTTTACTAGATAATATTAATTTCCCAGTGCTCATATAATATTGCTACAAAAAATAATCACAATAATATGCCCTATACATTTTTTTCTCTTACACTAGTACTGGGATTATTTAGCATTTTCCGAAAAACTGGCTGATCTGGGAAAGTCAGACATCAGCAATGATCCATTTTCATGTTCTGGATCAACTACCTCAATCATGGAGACATATAGATAAGAGACAAGTAAAAATCTACAGACGAATTCAGATACACATTTCTGAAATATATAACAGAGCTATAGACCATTTTAAATCACTTTTTTGTTTTCAGGTTTTACCAAAACAGCATTACTATAGGATAGATAGGATGCTTTGCAGCCCTTATAAGCCTCTTTGATTGATTCCATACACTTTCTTTCATATGGCGCCCCAAAGATATCTGTCCTAATGTTGTTAAAATCTCCCAAACTCTTAAAGTGCTTCAAGGATCATCTGCTGTAAAGTCGGCATTAGTCTTCAGCCTTAAATGTGAAATGACTGAAACAGTTTGCCAAGGGAGCTTTGGCTGGGCACCAGTCCAAACTGTTTCTTATGTGATCAATAACACTTTAAAATCAATCCCAAACTGCAAAGTGGAGCCACTAAAGTTAATCTGAGATGGGACTAATATGGTGTATATTCCTAATTCTCATCAGGAGACTGCAGCATTTTAGGCCAACTTTGCATTATTGGGACTTGTTGTGTTTGTAGTACATGCCGCTGTAATCACACAGAAATCTATAATTTAGAAAGACTGTCAGTGTTGTTCAGTAGCCCACTGCTTTGATAAGTTGTCATTAGAACAAAAAACCTCCAAAAAAAATCTATCAATTCAACTCTTGATTGACTGAAAATGAAACTTGCGTCTTTTATGATTGGTTACAAAAAAAAGTTTTTTTTCCTGCTACACACAGTTCAGATGAATAAATAATACTAATTACACCCTGAACATAAAGAGGCCTCAACATGGCAAAAAAAATGAGTGAACAATAATTCTAAGGAGTTCGTTTTTTGTTTTTTTTATCTGTGATTTTTGTTTAATAAGTTACATTTGAGATGTGAACTGTCCCTAATTTAGAAGTGACTGATGGCTCCATCAAGACTTGATGAGCGTCGTAATGGCTTGTTTTGCTTTGTACCCGCGGAAAGCCATGTTCACACTAAAAAGCACAATCACCATAATTATTAGCTGGAAAACTTTATTTTCCCGGTGGTGTTGTTCACGGAGGCTTTGAGCAATGCTAATTTTCATCTATTCACTGAGCTTTAATTAAGACAACATGGATTTAGCGTCCTTCAATGACATGACCCACGGGACTAATTCTAGCTCATTTGCTTCACATGACTCTCTAACAAAATAAAACATCTAAGACTGTTCAGTTTGGGGATTAAAATAAATTGGGCATATCCTATTTATTGTATTTTACACAACGTGGGACACTGAGCCTCAGATGCAGGTTTCTGTTTTATTTCTATCGGAAACAATGAGCAGGATGATCATTTGAAACCTTGTAACCCAAAGGAAAAAATAAAAACTTTCCAATCTCTACATAATATGCATAAGACTGTGTTCAGATTCGTAACTAAATATTTTTTGAATATCGTGTAAAAACAAATTGTGTACACCCCTGGCTCGTTGAATTTAAACACAGAATATCATAAACTGTTTTGGTTTTTTTTGTGAAAAACACACACACATATATAAATGCTTGTGGAGTCAAGAGGATTCCTCATGATGGCAGAAATACAGCTTGCAGCCCTGCCTTTGATCATAGCCTACACTTCAAAGGCACAAAAAGAGAAATTAATTTACCATTATATGGAACATTTTCAGGAATATACAATTCCTACCTGAATTCACCTTGCATTACCTTACTCTGAAAACTCAAACAGAGAAGCATGTTTTTCCATTTCATAATAGCAACACGACCGCTAATCACTCTGGAACTCCTTTGTTAATGACGTGGTCAGCTATGTCAGTGTCTGGTTTATTTAGCAACTGAAGGTTTGGTGTTGTGCTCAGATGCTGAAATAATAATCAATACAGCCAAAACCTAGAAAATAAAGCACTTTGAAGTATTGTATTTCAATAAGTAGAAATTATATAAGTTGTTTTATCATTTCAATTCATTTTACAGCTGTTCTTTATAACATTGTTTCAGTTCACTGAGTTTGAGGGCGTACATTTGAACGCTGCTCTCGTAATCTGCCGCCACCTTTCATTCGGATTGAGGTCTGGGTCATTGCAACACTGTGGTTTTTACCATTTCAGCCATTATGTTGTAAAGTTGTTGCTGTGGTTGGGATCGTTGTCCTGTTGCATGGCATAATTCAGTCAAACTTTAGCCATCGGCCCTCCACTTTGACTCTACAATACTTTGGTGTATTGAGGAGTTCGTAGTCAACTCACTGATGCAATGTGCCCCGGTCCTGTTGGTCGCCAGTCAAGTCCAAATCGTCCTCTTCTCCACCGCCGTGCTGACACTTCACTTTGTGGTGTTTGTGATGATAGTCTTGTAGTTTGTTCAGATGCAGGATTGCAAACCGAAACTGTGGTTTTTTTTGTTTTTTTTTATCTGGGAAACCTTACCAAACAAGCCATACTTGTTGGGTATTTTTCTAACCGTACTGTCATGAACTTTAACATTTAACATGCTAACAGAGACCAGTACAGTTTGACTATAACATGGTGTGACCTTGGAGTCAATTTGCTGGAACGCCCATTTCTGGCAAAATTGGCGACCGTCTTGAATGGTTTCCACTTCTGAATAATCTTCCTCACTTTAGAACGATGAACTTCAAATTGTCTGAATATGGTCTGATAACCCTTCCCAGACTGATGGGTAACAATTGCTTCTCTAAGATCTTGGGGTAAATCTGCTGTGACATCCTCTCCTGGGTACGTTGTGGCTCGGTGTTATATCACACACACCTGAATGCTCAAGGTCAGCAAACTGCCAAAACGGCTGCTTTTTATAGAAGTGCTCATACTTGATGATGGTCAGTTAATCAAGTGCATTTGATTAGTAGCGACTGCTACTTACCCCCGTAATCCCTATGGAAGCAGTAAGGCTGTAATTATTATTTTTTTCTCCTTTTACTGGTCTGCATTTAGTCCTTTGAAATTTTTTTCATATGACTGTATAATTATCAAAATATGCATCTCTGAGAGCGAATTTTAATCCCATTTGACCAGTTTATGCCCCTGTTGAGCATTTACTAAAATAGAAGTAAATGTTTAGGATTCTTGTCATTTCTCTTATATCAAAAATTAAATAGGATAGATACTGCATGACTGTGAATGTCCCCAAAAGGTGTTGACCAAATTAAAGTGTCAGCATTTTGCATTTAGCAAGCAACTGAGTAATGAACTGCTGCACTCTGTGTAGTCTGTAATTTAATTCCAGTTACCTTCTAAATAGAATCTGGTTTTCTGCAGTATGCTTAGTTACAGTTTAGTTCCATTCTGTAACATGTTTAATGCAGCCAATGTGTGACCAGAATCTATCGCAGTGTGTTTGACATGGATTAGCTCATTTTAAACTAAAACTTTGACTGCTTTTGTTTCTCCACCTGATTTTTTACAGTCCTCAGCTTTCTCATGGTTGAGTTACATCCATTAAAAATGTTAGCCACTAAGAATTGAGTCCGACAACAGCATCTGCGGGTAGTTATGCATGTACGAAAGCTGACAGCTACTGGCTGTGTATCAGTAAGATAAGCTTTGATCTGTTGCTGACGTCAAAGGCGAGTTCTTTAATTGATTTGTTTGATTAATACACAGCTTACACATTAAATGTTTAGTTGCTGCAGTGGAGAAGTTGTTAATGGGTCTCATCATCCATCACTATGACTCTTTAGTGTAAAATATACTAATGCCACCATCATCACCATGATATAACTGAGAAACAGTTTAGGTTTATTACTCAGCTTTATGCCATTATAGCTAAACCTCCCACTGAAACTCAATTCTGGTTCTCACATTTAAAGAAATATTTAATGAAACTGATCCACATCAATAAACTGCCTTATTAGTGAAAAAAAAAATCCAAATCCATTATTGCCAGCATAAATGAATGTTTACGCTACATACAGTAAATCCCATTATACTGTGCACAGATGGGATCAAACCAATAAAATTCTTCAAACTAAAAAAAAAAAAAAAAATCCACAGATTTTATTATTTGATTGCTTTATTAAGTATGCGTTTCCTGTATTAGTTTGTCTAATATTTCTTTCAATGGACATCTAACACTTTAAATGTGCATTTCTGTATTAAAGCTGATAGGAAAATAATTCAACCTGCTGAACCAACTGTAGAATCAGAAGCAGTGTGTTAGGTCTACTCACAGACCTCGCTGACTCAGAGACTTGTTTCCATGAAGAAAAAGCAAGACAAACAGATCGATCGTTTTTTTGACTTGCACAAGGGAAGCCCAGTTGAAATCTCAGAGTGACAAACTCTGCATCTCACCACAAAAGACTTCAACTCAGGCCCCCGTCCGCAGCCTTTTTATTAACATCACACAGAGTTATAAAACACACACCCCCAGTATAAACCCCATGTGGTGACATCAAAGTTAAAATACTGTGAGTGGTGGGTGTGTGTGTGAGCATGTTTGTGTGCGTGTGTAGATTCAAGATTCAAGATTCTTTATTTGTCACATGCAGGTTATACAGGTACAACACGCAGTGAAATGAACCTGACACGCTCCTCGACTGTGCAAAA
>VUQR01031838.1:0-15116 GCA_015108515.1 Hemichromis elongatus | reverse complement strand
TGTATCAAGGGTGCGAAGCCGAGTCTCCAATTCAGTGATCCTGGCCTCCAGAGCTGCAAATATGCTACATTTATTACAAGTACCATTACTGCTAAAGGAGGCCGAGGAGTAACTAAACATCTGACACAATGAGCTGGAAAGTGCAGGAAGGACAGGTGAAGAGGCCATGCTGCTAGCGAGTTGGCTACGAGCTAAGCTAGCGAAACAGTAAAGACACAGTGAGTGACTATGGCGATAGATTACGTAGTGAGTACACAGAGAGTGTGCTTCGGATGGAGCACGTGAAGATTAAACTAGGAAAAGAAAACGGTGTCTAAACGTTTTTAATTAAATTGCTATGCAGATAAGCTACTCAAAAAACGCCACTGTGTTGGAACAGGAAGTGATACTCTACCGCAGAGAGAACGAACACCAAGTGACAGCGCCACCAACAGGTCAGGAGTTAAGCACAGGTAAAAGTTCCCTTCTTCGCCAGAGATCAAGACTTTCCTTCTCCACTTAAACTTGAGAGAGAAAAAAGAGAAGAGCAGCACGCCTGACACTGCAGGAGGCAGCGAGGTTCAAAGAAGGATGCGGAGTATGTGGATGGATTCCTAACTTGGTTGTGGTTGATAAGAAAAAAGTAGTGCAGATCTTTAAAAAAAACAGTCAAAGGGCCTTAGGTTATGTACCTCTGATTTGGGCAAGCTCGTCCTAAAGATAATAGAATGTGCTTGCTTCTCAGCTCACAATTTAATTGCTTTTTAAATTGGGTCTGTTTCCGTCTATGTACCAGCCCCCACGAAAATGTGTTGGAGAGAGAATCTATGTGTGAGAGAACTGTTATCAGCCATATGTAGAAGCGCTTCAGTATAATCTTCCTGACATCACACGAGCAAGCGCCTTAAATCTCCCAAGACCAGTACTCCATACGACACCATCCACTGGAGAAAGTCCACCAAACTCCCTTCTCCTCAGTTTGAGTCAGAGTTAATGAGCCTGTCGTGTGGACAGACTTGCAAACTCTCCAGTGAAAAAGAGAACAACAAATTATATTAATTGAAATGCCACTCCTCTTCATTTGATGGACACCTTCCTTTTTTCTTTTTTCTTTTTTTTTTTAACCTCCACTCAGCATTATGTTTCCACTGAACGCACCATCAGCTCTCAAGCGAAAAGTAATTTGCTCAAGACAGTTTACTGCTGAGTAAGCAGTGTCGAGATGATATTCGGAGCTAATATCTCAAACTAATGATGTCATTTGGTCCCTGATTGCTAAAAAGCTGAGATCTGATATCCTGCAGACAGAAGTGGGGCGCGCACGAATAATAAAAAAAAGAATTAAATAAAGTTGTTGTTTTTTCAGTTCACAATCCTAACCCTGGTCAGATAACATTCATTATATGATGTTGATAATAAATGTTTTCTTATTTGATATTGTGCAGATTGCATACCCCTCCAAACCATCCACAAAGTGGATTAAGCTGCTTGGATTCATGCAAAGCCGCACTTCAGAAAGCCTGCATTTAGTGTCACTTTCTGCTTTAACATACTCACGTTTGCTTCATTATTTTTATTCCACGCACGGGTGATTTGTGGCTCAGATGTGGCGTTAAACCTACTATTAGTCGTGTCCTTGTAATTCCCCCTACCGTCCAGGATCCGTTCAGGGAAGTCTTCTTCTGTCTTCAGGCAACACTCCCGCTCCCTCCACCTCTGCCAGGACACTCTTCTGTCTCTCATTCACCCACAGACACATATGGTTTAACTTTGGTGAAACATTTATATGTGTGAAGCTGAGAACTTACCATCATGTGTAGTGTGTAGTTATTGTCACACCCTCACACAGAAATTCAGACTTCTATCACACACACACACACACATATATATATATGATCCAGTGATCAAAGGTGTAGTAAGTACTCAGATTTTTTTCTGTTACATTGAAACCGGTACTTTGTGCTTTGAACCTGATGAAAATAAATAAATAAAAGAAAGACAGCATGAATAATCAGTCAATAGAGAAATGTAGACTCTAAGCCAAAAAAAACAAAAAACAAAAACACTTTGATCGGACTAATTAATTCCTGAAATGTATGACATCACAGTGTCCCGCTGCTGTCCTGTGCAAGACTACATTGAAATGTTGCCCTGCCAGATGGGGACTGTCTACTGAAACAACCTTGAATCAGCTGCAGTCAGCCAGACTACTTACTTTGTCTGCAACACTTTTACAATTATTCTTTTCTTCTCTTCTTTCTTTGCCGCTGGTCTAATTCCTCCTTGTGTTGTGCAATATACTCTTAAAGGAAGTCCAAGAATCATTTAACATTCGTGATGATCATTTTAATTTCGAGATGCAATGTATTGTTTTTGGAAATGTAGAAACACGCTGGTCATGTAAAATTGATAATAAAAGACCCAGTCTGTGAAAGTTTAATAATTACCAGACACTGAATTTACTTATCATGAAAAAGAACACCCAGCTTTTTTTTTGTTTGTTCACTTCTAGAATGGCAATTTTGTGCAATCACGGGAAAATCGTTGGAATTGTTCTGTATTTAGCTAAGGACAATACATTCAGTTGTATATTAGAGGCTGAAATAATTTACCTTGTTTAGTCTTCTCACAGAAATTTTTGGCCTAAGGGCCCTCTAGTGGTCCCTTTGGGGGCAGCTTTACAACTTTTTAGACCCTTGTTCAGGAGAAAGAAGTTCCTGAACTCAAAATGTACCGACTCGATTTTCCAGTGTGGTAAACATATAATCTGCTCTTCACATCAAAAGCAGGAAAATACTTTCCCTTTATTATTTATTTAAGAAAGTCAGTATTTTAGGTCAAAGTGATCTCTACTCTCACACCATCTTGTCACTGGACCGACATAAATTACAATAATTTATCTTTTAATAAGCAACAGTTATTTTTCCACCCATTTTCTTAAAGAACCGTAATCATGTCTGTCTGCTTCAGCTGCTGTTTCCTGGTTGTCTAAATGCGCAGCAAAATAAAGGCGCATTTAAAGCAGAGGGAAATATTTCTTACAGCAAAATAAGCTTGGATTTCTTTAATTATTAATTCTCCTATGAAAGCAATAAGAGCTATATTCAGCAAATATATTATTCCCTTTTGTAGATGTTAGACGAGCCCCACAGATGCAGTGACATCCCGATGGGATTGGTTTTGTGAAATTTAATATGATATTCGTTTATAAAGCATACACTCTAACTCCACTCTAAGGACCACCTTGACATTATGGACTACTGTTAGTGGTATTAAGTGACCCCTGCAAACGGTTCTCAGCATCATGTAAGCCTTTTCTACAGGAGGGAAGCGTGCGCATGCGCTTGAGTCCTCTTAAAGCACATGCGTTTAGGAGCATAGCTGGGTCAAGTTTGCAGACATGCAAAAGGTTTGGAGCGGAAGTGAAGCAGATTTATCTTCCATATTAAATCTTCAGGCCTGACACAAGTGAAGTTAAATTAGAAAACTAAATTGATTGAATCTATACGAGATTGATGCAATTATTAAAAGAGTATATATAAAAATCCTTTATGGGAGGAGCTTACTGAAGAATATAAAGCTTTGTTAAAATTAACCTCATGTGGGGTCAAAGAGCAGTTATGTGTCTTCAGCCAGAATTGCACACCTTGATGTATTTTCTCATCTACATCCCAACACTATATCGCAGGACCTTCATGTAATAAGTCTACCGTGTTGTTTTGTTAACCTTTAGTTGCACTTGGACACCTGTTTTGTTCGCACTGTCTCACAAGCAAGTTTATTTTGAAAGTGTATCCGGATGTTGGACCATTCCAGACTCTCTAACTTGACCTCAATCGCGACGTTCAGCCAGCAGCGGCCGCTGAGCATCAGAGGCTGATCCTCCTCTGTGTCAGGGAGGCGTGCTGCGTGTGTTGTCACAGATTCACGAAACGCTGCTCGTGTTTTATTTCCTGCCCAACTCTCAGCGGGATAAAAAAGCTCTCGGGCTCAGACCCAACATGGGTTAGAAAGAAAGCCACCTATGGATTATCCACTTTGCGCACTTCAGCGAGGATGATGGGGGGGAGAGAATGGACTTGTTTTCGCAGATACATCCTGACAAAGACGGGGACTGAGAGGAACTAGAAGCCGGGCTTCTCTGTCTCGCTTTGCATCTTTTTTTTCTTTTCTTTATTTTTTCCCTTATTTCCCAGTTTGTTTAGTTTTGTTTTTGTTAGTATTTCCCCGCGCGTGTGCGAGGCAGAAATGTTTGCTGAATTGCTGTGCGGCGCCGTGGCTCTGGTCCTGTATGTCAACACTCTGGGCGCCGATTTCTGCTACGATGACAGGTACTTGAGTGAATGAATGACATCCAAACGCACGGTGCTGTATCCACTAGCAGGAAACCTCATCAGTTCTGTAGAGCAGCGATGATTTACAACTTGGAGGAAGGGGCATTTCATTGCGTCAGCATCAAAACAGAGCTTTGCGTCTATCACAACAAACAGTCCGCCCGAAGGCAGGTATCGGGTATCAGTAGTTTGTGCTCTGAGACGACGCCGATTGATGGAAATGTCCCACTGCTTTGAAAGTCACTGTCAGAGCCACAGTCCAGACACGTGTGCTTGTTTGTGTAGCAGCTGTCTTGAACGATAATTCCTTTGGGCTAATATTTCAACATTCCCGTGTTACAGCTGATCTTTCTTGGATCACGGCTTGTTGTTTTTCCCTAAGTTGAAAATTGTAGTCAGACGTAAATAGATAGCAGGCCGTACGCCTCAGAAATAAGTTCTTCAAAGTCTGGACTTGCTCAAAGTCTTGAGATATGCTGAGGAATTAATTGATCCCAACAGGGAAAAAAATGTGCCTCATATCTCTGCAGCAGTTCACACATGCATAAATGTGCAAAGCGTTTTCTTATTCGTTTACTTAAAATAGGCAAAGTTGCCTCCCATTTCATTGGTTTGTGGGCTCATTCGCTGTTATGCAGGGAAATGCATTACTCATAGCTGGCCTTTTGATATTTGATGGCTGAATGGTTGTCAGTGCCTCCGGCTCCTTACTCTCCATCCATTGCCTTGATGTAGGTCAGCTGCATGCACATTTTATGCTCCTATCACTGTATCAACATCCTATCAATATTAATACAGCCAGTATTCATAGTTGTTAGTCTGGGATGCTTTTTCTCTGAACAGATTATTGTGCAGTCCTGTGCATTTATTATTGGTGTTTTAAAGAGTAAAACAAAGAGTAAAGCTTAGTGTAGAAACAGTAATGCGTATTTCACCCTGAACATCAACTAGTGGTGTATTTCCTGCACATCTCTGCTCACTGCTCTGTATATAGAACATATCCTGCTGAGCACATTCCCCCTGGTCCTTTTCTTTCTTCTTTTTTTGCTGAAAGTATGACACTTTTTCTCTTACAGTTGTGTGTTGCTGTGCGTTTTGCACTTTGTGCTTAGGTCAGGTGATTCACACACACACACATATATGATAGAAAGGTGGAGAGGTGAGAACCTGCTGCTGCAGCTCCTGGCTGTTGGATAGCCCCTCATGAGGAGATGTTAACATAATTGTAGCATAATTGTTATTATTATAGTTTGGCTTCTTTGGTGAAACAGATGAGTGACAGAATTCGCCCATCCCAGCCGGAGTTTTGCTCTGACTTACAGTGTTCTGTCTGTGACATCTTGTTCCATTGCAGGCTATCTGTCATCCAGCGTTATCTGTTTTTAACACCATGTGTTCCAGGCTTGCAATTAGCAGCCGTCTCCTGTCCCCCCTGGGCTCCACCGAGAGTGAGCGAGCGAGCGAGGGAGGAGCGAGGAAGGGTGTGTGCGGTGGTGCTGTATCATTTTAAGTGCAACAGTCCTGGGTATACAAACTGATCTGACTTGCTAATGCTGGGTTAGGTTTGAAAAAAGATGATGTCTTTATGCTGTCATTATGGAAAATACTAAATTTGTAATGGCGATAAATCAGACTTGGAGCTTGCCATTACTAAACACCCTGCAGCCTTTAGAGTGGATTTATTTAAACTGTGACACTAATTTATGCATCATTTAGATATTGTTTTTTTTTTTTATAAACTAAAAGGACACCAGAGTTACAGAATATAAAGACGGCATGCCCAAAAATAAAGATTTATAGCTTTGATTGAACTGTTCATGATAAACTGAGGAGAAAAAAAAATATAGCTGTTTTTCACAAGGCGACATTGATTCCTGTCTGTGATAAGATAGATTGTGTTTCTCCTTTGCTCTTGGCTGTGAAACTAACGCCAGACTTAAATCAGTTTGTGATTTAAAATCAAAATTCAAGACTGCAGTGTGCATAAAATGACTGGGGGGGGCACGAAGATGCCACAGAAGAGACACCTGAGGATTCGAGTTGATTGGTCTGTAATCGCTTTGTAGCAGTGCAATACTTTTTTTTTAAATTTCTTTTTCAAATACATTCTTCTCGTGGTAACGGGAGTGTCTCGGTCACATGCGTCTTATCATATGTGTGTTCAGTGGTTACACATTAATTTAAGCAAACTTTATGCCTGGTAACCAAGGCCATAACCAAGGAAGTTCACATCTAAAAGGAGAGCAGTATAAAAACCTTGTTTACACATATTGAAGTATTTTTGTCCAGAGTCTAAATCAAATGTTTCCACGCTAGTCAGTTTTCTGACCCTGCAGCCGGTAATGGCCTCTCATTTGATACGAACGACAGCGTGGAAGAGCGACGTGTGCTAAATTCCCAGGAGGGGCGGCTTTTCCTTTCCCTCTCTGGGACGTGGTGATCATTAGCACATACACAGCTTTGACACCTGTACTGGAAAATGGGAATCATACGTCATGTAGTTCATATCAGTGCTGCTGTAATCTACAGTTAGGGCTGAGTGAAGGAATGGGAGAGCTCAGATAAATGTCATACGAGAAATACTGGTGCAATATTCTGTGGCTCCCTGTAAGCCGCGTGCACCAGGAAGCCGTGTGATAATGAAAAGACATCCCCAGTTTAAATGCACGTTTCTTTTATTCAGTTATAAAAACCTGTTGAGTGCGTGTTAATCAAGGTGATGGTGTTTTTAATGAAGCTTAAAAGGCTGCTAAATTCTCCTTTTAATAGCTCTAAACACTGGACTGTTTTCAAGGTATATTTCCCCCCAGCCCACCCCACACGCTGGCTTTATGGATTATTGTTCACTGTCAGGAGCTTGATGGATGTGATGAACTGCACCCACCTCATTTTTCCACCCTCCTGTTATGGTGTACAATTTGACTGTGTGAGGATGTGTGAAGGTTGTGGGTCGCGCTGAAGGACGCAGCCTCCCTGGGCATGGCCAGTGATTTATAACGGTCAGACAAGTTGGTAAAGGCGAGCCGTCGTGCAGCTCCATGCTCTGAAAGTTTTATTAGCCAAGTTGGGATCGAGGGCAGAACCAGAACCTGGTTTGCTGAGGCAGTATATGTGAGGTTTGGGTGGTGACTCATTTTGACACCACCCAGATGTTATAGTAAATATGGTTAAGGAAAAAGACACTTTGAAATATTTGTTTTTAGTTCAAATTTATTCAAGTTTTCAAGTATCCTTAACTTCAGAGATGTGTAGACAGCCAGCCTCTGAGGTGGAGACCAGCATACTTTGACCTACCTGCCCCAGTATTGCTTGTCTATACCCAAAGCTGTCTCTTCTTTGGCAGCAGTGATCTTGAACCCTCTCATAGCCCATACTGTAGGACTGCTGCTTAGCATTGTGGTTATCTCGAGGGCCCAAGGGCGGCAACCCAGCAGCCTGAATATCTCGACTTTTTTTCCCAGTCAGGCTTTCTTAGCCTGCGCCTTGTAATTATCGTCCTGCCTGCAGAGAGGGACTCACGACATGGTTTCATAGATGTAGCTACGCTGCTGTTTCTCTCTGCATCCTTTCTTTTTTTCCCTCTCTATCTTCCTTTCAGCTACCTCCCCCAAAAACCTTTAGGCCTCCAGCTTCCATCATCCAGTGTCTCCAGATGGTCCTGTTTGGTAAGCAGTTTAGGGTTTTTCTCCCTTCACCAGTTTCAAGGGGAGCATTTGAAGTGGATTCAAATGGAGGTTGTTGTGTTTGTAGTTGCCAGGATGGAGACATCAGAGTTCATGCTGACACAGATGGCGCAGAGTCAGTGACGATAGCTTTATGACAAAATAATATGTTTATATAAGTATATAGTTTTTCAAAGGGGCTATAATCAGTGTTTAGAATAGATAGAATCTGTGTAATGCAACCAAAATGACAAACTTGTACATTTCTATCACTTGACTGTGTGATACACAGAGCTTTCCAGCATTTTTCAACTCATTGTTTATATTGCCTTTATATATATGTATATATGGCCTTCAGATGAGCTGCTTTGATTCATTCTCACCACTCTTACATGGCTTTCCATCACAACTGCTTTTCCCAGCACCAAGTGGCTGACTGAAAATCTAGCACAAGGGGGTCGTAGAATAAGTTTGGTAGGTGGAAACAGAGACAGAATTCATATTGGAGTCAGACACCATACACCACAGTGGTTAGCAGGTTAGCACTGTTGCCGCACAGCAAGAAGGTCCTGAGTTCAATTCCACCATCAGGCCGGGGTCTTTCTGTGTGGAGTTTGCATGTTCTCCGTGTTTGAGTGGGTTGTCCCCGGGTACTCCGGCTTCCTCCTACAGCCCAAAGACATGCAGTTAGTGGGGATAGGTTCATTAATCAATCTAAATTGCCCATAGGTGTGAATGTGGGAGTGAATGGTTGTCTGTGTCTCTATGTATATAGTCCTGAGGCAAACTGGTGACCTGTCCAGGGTGTACCCTGCCTCTTGCCCTATCACAGCTGGGATAGACTCCAGCGCCCCCCGCGACCCTGAAAAGGAAAATCGGAAGCGGATAGATGAAAGGTTTCCTCAGCTCCCAAACAATTCAGCTTAAAATAATTAAAGCTCTTCTGTGTAAATACGAAGAACTCTTTAATCCATTTGTTTTAGGTTGCATTACTGTTCTGTTAAATTCAGTTAAAAAGACGTGTCTTTGCATAAGTGACTGAATTATCTTTTGACGGGGCAGAGTTCAGCCAGGGCTTTTCTAACATGTGGTAAACATTTACACGTGTTAGAAAGCTTTAAAATAGACCCCAAAAAGTCATAGATCTGTTTTAAACAAAGCTGCGATCTTTTCCTAAATCTAACCAGTTAATCCTTACCCAACCGTCATAGCCGCAAACAAACATGAACCCCAGTCTCCTGGGTGAAAGTCCTTCATGTTTGACTTGAAAGATCCTGAAGCTCTACGAACATTAACACACGTAATGATTCGTACCTTTAAAGTTATTGCAAATATTATTTATATTGAATATATATTAAATATATATGTTGTTTTCATGATGGGACACGTTAAAACAAAGATTTATTGCAAATTTAAATCAAGTTAAAAATGCAAAGAGCTCATTTAAATAAACGAAAGAGCTGAAATGGTTTTCTTCAGCGTGTCATGACTCTGTTGTCAGCGGTAAGAACCTCGGTCCCTGCATTTCCTTCCTTTGACTGCCAGACTGTATAATCTGCTGGCAGGATAGGAAGGAGACATGTGGGAGGTATCCTACTCACTCCTAGTGACTCCACACTTTCTCTAATAAATATTGTAATAGGAATGTTTCTGATTATCATTTACAGATTTTTAGCTCCAGTGTGAGTCTGTGGACATTGCACGTGTGAGAGCTGCCAGTGTGCGGTGAATGTGACAACTTTTTTGAAATCTTCATTACAATATCTCTCATATTTCCCCTAAAATGTACCAGAAAAAGGAAAGGACGAAAGACGATTCTTCTTTGAAAATATGACTCCACAAAGATCAGTTCAGTTTCAACCGCAGATAAATTGGATCTAAATTTTCCTAAGCTCTCATTTTCCAACAGATAGCCAGTGAGGGTAGAAATTGTTATTTTCTCTCTCACCACAATTGCAAGATAAGCTGGCCTGGCACAAATTCATTTGTTTCTAAAAATACGATTAATGAGGGGTTCTGATATGTTTGTGAGTTTCTTTTCTTACCAACAAAACCCCACAGAATTGCTCGAAGCACGTGTCTCGGATGGAGCTAGTTCATATTTAGGTTAATAGGAACCAGCTGACTAGATACGATGCTACTCTCAGTCCTTCACACTGTCGTCGGGCCCAGAATATGGCTGCGCTGCATCTTTGTTACTGCACTGAAACGCCTGAAGTTTATTTAAAAAATGTTGGCCCTTACGCTGCATTTAATGCGGTGAGGACAGAAAGGCAAAATAAGACGCAAAGACCTGCATGTCTGTAAAACATGCAATCGAGGCTAAACTTGAGAAAGTGTTTTATTGGTGGACGTCCTAACGTGAAAAACGTGTAAAATGCACACAAAGAGTATTCTGGTGGTTGAACCGGTAAAAAAAAAAAAGTTCAGCAAACTGTTGCGTGGTTGTGGCACGGTAGGATCTGCTGATGCACCAAATGCTTCGGCCGCATGTTCCTATACAACTTTTGCGGTCTGAGGACTTTTTGGAAACTTTTCCCCCCACAACGCCTTGTGTGAACTGTAACTTGTAACTGTTAAATACAAAGCAGATTTCAAAGAGACGGATCAAGAATCCATTTTAACTTAATGCTTTGAAATTTGTTTTTGGTATTCATGGTGTTTAGAGGATAAATTCTGATGATTTTGCCAATCCCAAGTTTTCATGTCATTATCAGGATACTTGAGGTACATTTTCATATGAATAATATTTCTGTGACACAGCAGTCTGGTGGTTTAACACTGTTGCTTTACAGCAAGGACATCTAGGGTCTTTCTGTGCACACTTTGTGTGTTCTCCCTATACCCGCACAGATGCTTTCTGGGTCCTCTGGCTTCCTCCCGCATAACAAAGATGCACATATTAGGTTAACTGTTTATCCTAAATTGCTCACGAGTGTGAATGAGAGCGTGAAAGGTTCCCTGTCTCTCGCTGATAGACTGGTGACCTGTCCAGGGTGTGCCCTGCCAGCTGGGACAGGCTCCAGCCCAGCATTGTTGTGCTGTGAGCACAGCCTCAGAAACCAATGACAACAAAGTGGCCTTGAAGCTGTGAGGTCATGTCAACAACTTGAAAAAACCAGTATTCAGTATAGAACATTAGCGCATTCAATGTGCTACAACCTAAATATTTTAAACTTTGTTACTAAATGTGATTAGGTTGTGCACAGCAACAGGATGTAACGCTAAGCCAGGTTTTGTAAACCTAACATGTAATCCTTACTGACATTTTACACAGGGAGCATGCTCCTTCCTCACTACTGGACACGCATAATCTCCACGTCCAGATGGTGTCTAGACGTTGGAGAAACATGATACATACATGAGTCTTAAATACCTCTAATAGTTGATATGCTCCTGATCAAATAGCACTATGCTATATCTGCATGCTAAAATGCAGGGAATAGTACAGGGCATGTAACGGCGTAATTGAATGTTTCAGTTGACTGTCATTTCTGATGTGCTTCTTATTATAAGATTGAAGCTGATAATGAATACATAGCATGCCCATAATTTCTTGAAAGCCACCTCTGTGCTCTCACCAGGCCAGATCAAGCTACTTTAAAGCTACTTTAAATTAATGAGGCTCTGACGCATGGTAATCACCCAACTGCCATGCAGTGGGATGAAAAATGGTCCATATGTAGCTGTTGGGTGTGCTGCCTGGTGGTGGATTGAGGCATTGGACATCAGTATTTACAATACTACACAAGATGTTGACCTTAGTCCACTTTGAGTGTTCTCATTGCCTTGGCTGTCTGTTTAATTAAAGTCGACAGATTGTCTTGCTTAATAGATCTTGCACGCACAGTGTACTACACACACACACACACACACACACACACACACACACACAAACACAATAATTGCCTTAAACAATGTGTAGTACCAGTCTAAATCCCACCCACGGTCAGTTTTGTGTGACAGACATTCCCAACCAGTTCAATGATGTGAGAAAGGTGTTAACGCTGCCAAGAATCAGAGCATCGATTGATAAAGGGGAGCTATAGATTTTGCTGCCATCGTTATAAATATGTCTCAGATGATGTAACTCTGTTGGGCTAAGTTGGTAATGGGTCTAGACAAGGGTTTGGATTTCCAGGGCTAATGCTGGCTGATGGCTCTTAAGCCACGGCTACTCTCAGGCTCTTGGCCCTCTTCATATTAATGGGATTAACAGCACTATGGATGAGGGCGTGTAAGCAGAGAACCCCAAGCTATTAGAAACAAAAACTCCCCTGTCCCCCATATCCAACAGAGATGCTATAGTTTGGCCTTTTCAGTAAGGAAGAGGAAAAGGCTGCTTTTCACTTTGCCTCACCATCTCTGTGGCAAGAAGCACAGGCTCATTTCGATAAGGTTATGACACAAGTTGGCCAGTTTGGAGCCAGTGCCTTTGTTCATTGTAAAAAGAAAGCTTTGTGTGCTCCCTCTGTTCTCCCTGGACCCAGTGAAGGCCACCATTTGTCGCCAAATAGAGGGGAATTAATCCACGGTTGTGTTCTCCTGTTGTTTATGAAAGACAAAGAATCAAGACCCCAGAGGTCACAGTTTGAACAGAGCAGAAAACTGCTGCAGGATTGTGCACCAAACCTGTCAGAACCAATTGGCCAATCCCATCACAGCTGTACGTGCTCTGTTACATGCTCTCAAAGTTCTGGCTGTTCTCAAGTGGTGAGACAGAGAAATGAGGTCGGAGGATTCACGGTTGGTGATCCCAAAGAAGCCAAACTGTGTTATGAATATGCCAGCTGCATTATCCAGTGTCTTGGTTGTATTGCTGGAAAATCACGTCTGTCAGTGAACTTTGGTTTGTTTTCACACAGATAAAACTTATTTTTGTTGATATTTTTGAAGTGTTCTTAAACTTTTGATTGGGACTGTATTTTGGTTCCGGGTGTGTATTTGATGGTTGTGAAGTAACCTTTGCTGCATTTACATGGTGTATTCCTGCAATGCTCTGTTGCTATGAGTGGGATTTTTCAGTTATTTTAACATCGCACGGTTGAGGATTTCTTTCTTTTTCTTGTCAGGTTCAGGTTCATTCCTTTAAGGGAAACAAGTGTTAGAAATTCTCTGACTTGTGTTATTATTGTGGTTTAAGTGGTTTTCACATATGCTTACAGTATCTGGTGTTTCCTAAGTGTAGTGAGTGAGTCAGATGCAGTGCTGTAGAGCCTGTGGTCTGGCCAGTCGAGCTACTGTGGGTAACCTGCTGCAGCAGCTGCTCCCCTTGGACCTTTAACACTGGGACTCAACAGAAGCCTTTTGTGGCACATATTCTGAAGTTGTGTGCTGTTTGCCATTGAGCTGAGGTTGTACGGAGGACAGATTATTGCAGAGTTCAGATGAGAAAAAGGAAATTGAGAAGGACTGCTTGTTTATGTGTTGTTGCACTCCCTTTTCTATATATGTGGATGGAGAAGCTGACAGAGCAAATTGGAGACTGAATTCTTGCGGAACCGGACAGTCCCAGCAGTACGAGTTGTCTCCTCCCTCTCTTCCCTCACTTCCTACCTCTTACCAGACCACAGCAACGGAGGAAGCACATCTTTTCACAAGCTGCCTCTAATTGATACTGTTGAGCCCTGGGAACCCAGAGTGTGGTTTTAGCGCTCTGAAAAAATGCGTGCAAAGCACAACAGTCTGCAGTATGCCACCCTCTGGGACACCACAGGTTATTTACAACCACACGACCAGTCTGGTCCAGGACCTCATATAGTTTAAGTGAATTAAAAAAAAGGGAGGGGGGGTGGGGGGGAGGAAACTTCACCACACTTGGATGTGGCCTTTGCCAAGCCTTTCATCAAATAGCTTCACTGGGAAAGGGCAAGAGTTGAATGCAATCCAGAGCTGTAATCTTAGCCTTGGGGGGCTGTTCACTAAATAGTTGTGTGTGATATGAAAGCTCCATTCAAGATAAAGAAGTAGGCTCCTACTTTTTCTTTTTTCTTTTGCTACTGTTTCTTTTGGTCCATGTGCTTTCCCCACCAGCTACACTTGCAAAGTATTCAGTTTTTTTAATGTATTTATTTTTTGAATAAATGATTTTCTGTATTTTGAATACAGCTGCGGGGCCATCGGGGGGGGGACATATTCTTTTAATTAAATTTTTTGTGTTTGGACATGTAAAGGTGGAATTACCAAATCCAATCGAATGTGGTGTGAATTGACTGCTTCTAATGTAGCTTGTCATGGCTCGGCGAGGCAGACGAGTCTGACATGTCTCCAGATGGAGAACAGCTTGTGTTGTATAGTATTTCACGCACAGGGCCAAGTCTCTAGTTCACTGTTCCTCTCTGCCTTACTCTCTCGCTGTCATTGTGAACGCAATCAAACCGGTGACTGATTGATGGGATCGTGATTGTTTACAGGGTTGATTTCGGCGGTTTATTTTGGCTCACGGCACTGACCCTCGACATTTGCGGCTGAGGTGTTTCTCTTTGACCTTTTACGTGTGCGACTTTCCTTTTTCAACTCTTCTGCTGAGTAAGCATCTTCATCTTCACCAGGAGGTGGATTCACACAGTTGGCACTAGTTTAATTCTGGTCAGCTGAGAACATTTAGTTTAGGAAAAGGTGGCCAAGACAGCTTTTTTCCCCCCTTTCTTCAACCACAGAGAAAGAAAACCATCATATCAAGCTCTCAATAATATAGCAGTAAATGGAAGTCTGATTGTGGATTGTAAAATGTGGTGGTAAGTATACATTTTTATGCTGTGTGCAGGTCTTTTCCTGATTGTGAACTTCCTTTATAATATTTACCTGATGAAAAGTCAAGTGTGCGCAAAACCAAACCCTTAAGTGGTTTCTCCAGAAGAGTCCAGCATTTACAGAAGACACCCTTCCTGCCGCCACATGCTAGATACATCAGTGGTTCTTTTAATTAGGAAACAGTTAAAGAGAGAATCCATCCTCAGTGCTGCTGGCTTGCAGGCTTTGTTTTCATTAGTGTAAGTGACTGCTGGGGTCCCAGATGAAGACCCTAACCACCAGACATGTCTGTTCAAACAAACAGTCATTCACAAACCTCCAGTCTTCTTTCTTTTTGCCTTTTTTTTTTTTTAAAAGGAAGCATTAATCTGAACCACTTAGCAAGTGT
>VUQR01031837.1:0-10574 GCA_015108515.1 Hemichromis elongatus | reverse complement strand
GAGCTGTCTGACCAATCAGAGAGCTCCTTACGTCCCACGGTGTGGCTAATTTGAATAGCAGCAGGATTTTTAAAATGAAGTTGTTAATCCAACTGCTAATCCAACTGCTACTCCACGTGTTAATCCCTGAGCGAACAGGAAAGGGAAATGGATTTTGAAATGCAGTTTATTAAAGTGCAATTCGAAAAAGGTTTTTGAAATGCAGTTTATTAAAGTGCAATTCGAAAAAGATTTTTGAAATGAAGTTTATTAAAGTGGAATTCAAAAATGTTTTTTGAAATGAAGTTTATTAAAGTGGAATTCGAAAATGTTTTTTGAAATGAAGACTTAAAAAGCATTTTAAAAATCAGTTTATTAAATTGTAATTCAAAAATGAATCTACAAATGCAGATTTTATTTTACAATTCATTAATTAAGCACAGAAATTCTTATTTCGATGCGTGTGGCTCTTGTGGTCCTCCATATATTACTGCCAACAATTCCAGAGACGTGAAAATCTGCAGACAATTGTCACAGTCTAGAGCAGGGGTCTGCAACCTTTAACACCCAAGAGTCATTTCGATGCCGTTTTCACGAAAAAACCCCACTAGGAGCTGCAAAAACTTTTTAACATCTAAAATGAAGATAACACTGTATATATAACTTTTTTTTAACTTTATGCTTTTTATAAACAACTATAGTGTGTTGCTTTTGAAATCCATGAAGTGCTACAGAGAAAATTAAATTCTATTTATGTAATGAATACATTTTGGCCTTCACCAGCTTAAAGTTTGTTCTCTCTCTGCCATTGTGTTGTTGCTGTGTGTACAGTAACCATGTGTGAAAAGGGTTCAATAAAGAGATGCTGAAAAGCATGTTTATTCAAACATAATCGGGTCTGCCATGGTATGTTAACAATGGGACGTCTGCTCCTGAACCTCCTGTACGAAGTTGCTTTTATCTTTACGCAGAACTGTAAGCTGTCGTCTGTGAGGGGTGAGCGGTGTTTCTCTTTAACAAAGTAAATGGAGGAGAATAGCTGCTTACATAGCTACATCTGTGGATCTGAAGATCAACAATCCACAAATTGTTAAATACTTATAATTTTTCCCAAGCCACACGGAGCCACAGCATAAGGATGAAAGAGCTGCATGCGACCCCGGAGCCGCAGGTCGCCAAACCCTGGTGTAAAGTCTAGTGACTGCATGTTTATAATTTGCGTTTATTCATTTTTAGGGGGGGCTACCTGTACAGCCAGGGGTCCCCACACCTTCTGACCCTGCATCTGCTCCTGCTGGAAGCTCAGGTGAACCAATCCAGCACTCCGTGGCTCCCATCTGCCTCATCAGCTGGGGGTTCTGGAGAACCGTTGCAGCCATCTTCTGCCTCTGCTCGAGGGTCCAAGGGGCCTGTTCATCTGTCCGTCTGTGCTGGAAGGTCAGGAGGGCCCGTCCAGCCATCAGTACCATCAGCACCACCAGATCCTCACCCGCAACTCCACCACCTACTCCATCGTCTAAAGCACCACCACTAGCGGTTTCTACACCGTCGCCTGCAGCTCCACAACCTGCTCCAATGCCTGTGCCTGCCACACCCTCGTCTGGTCCTGCCTCATCTTGTCCTGTGTTTAATATTTTTAGAGTTTTTTGGGGTTTTGTTATTTGTTTCCAGTTTGTAAGTGTTCTCTGTGCTCCCCTTGTGTTCATGCAATTTTACTTTTACATTTCATTGTCTCATGTCCGTGTTTCCATCCTTGCCTCCCCTTGGTCTCCTCAAGTGTGATTTCTCCCAGCTGTGCTCTCCTACTGTGTCCAATGCCCTTGTTATCCCTCGGTGTATTTTATCCCTGTGTTTCTTTTTGTCAGTGTCGTCCCCTCATGCTGTGTGTCTCTCTTTTCTTGTGCTTCCTGCTCCATAGTTTCCCAGTGTTTTCTTATTAGTTTCAGTTTGTAGGTTTTGGTTTAGTTTTGTAAGGTTTTTTTTTGCCACTGCAGTAAAGTAGCCTCGTTAAGATATTCCTTCATGTTTTGAGGTTGGGTCCTACATCCTGCCTGGCACACAGCCGTACCTTGACAACAATAAAAATATACCAGTCAAACACACCCCTGTTGTAAAACAGATGAATGCTTCAGTTTGTCGCAGATTAAAGTGGAATGAAAGTGATTGGTTGAACAGGTATTAGTGTTTTGTGTTATCTGCATTTCCATTAGTGTAAGACTCAACAGCAGATTATCAATGATAACATTTATACATTTGATAAATCACCAAATTAATACACGCATGGTTAAGTGACCATGCCAGGCAATTTTTGTGCAGAGATTTTAGTACAGCATGATGCTCATTTAAAACACATTTCTCCATCATTCCCCCTTTTAAACACTTAAAACAAGTTGTAAATGAAAGACTGAGTGAAAACTTAGCATTTCCAGGTGATTTTAAACAGAAATGATCAAACCTGCTTCAACAGTTTGAGTTTGTATTCCCTCAGCTGCAGACTTGCTGCTCTTTATATTTGACATTTGTTTTATATCTAATCTTTGCTCTGAAACATTTAGATTTAGTCTACGTACACATTTGATATGAGGTCAGCAATTACAGTGTCTGTGTCCTGTTTTAAGATCATATATGTGAAATTGTTGTCTGAAATAAAAAGGCAATTACTGAAATACCCATGCTATATAATAAACTATTATATAAATGTGAAGGCGCTTTTAACATGACACCTTCCTACCTTTAGTCTCACAAATCAGATATTAACCTCGTTTATTTTTATTGTAGTAAACTCGGAAATTTCTAGAAGACAGATTAAAACACAGTTGAAAAACCCCCAAAACAGATCATGTCATATTTCTGGACAGGCTAAAGTCTTTCAGTATCCGACGCTGCTCCTATTAGTGGAAATGTGCCTTCTCTTTCCTCATTGTACATAAAAGATTTTTAATGTTAGTGTTATCTCAAAATTCACAGTTGAAAAAACAATCCAACAAATATGAATACCAATAATAAAGAAAAGCGAATGGTTTAGTCTAACATGTGCTCCTGTGAGACATTAAACTTCAGTAAAACTATGCAGTTATGAAACTTTAATCTCAGCCAAACTGATTTGCTCAGTTGTAAATAAAACAGTAAAGTAAACGTGACCTGACAGGTAGAACCTGAGTGAATAAAGTTCAGTGTTTAACCACTGAGAGCTAAAACTCAGCAGAGGTTTTAAAGCTGTGTGCCAGTGACCGGATATCAGCGGCTCTAGTTTTCATCGCTCTCCGTTTAAATCACATTTGTTATCTTTCACTCCAAGGCTGTCCGTGATAACATACCAAGTCTTGTAATTGCAGTGATCTGCTGAGGCATACAGGGCAGCAACAAATGCATTTATGGTTTCATTAGCTTCTTCTTTGTGCATACTAAATTATACACATTTGTAGAAAAATATTCAACAAATGTCTCTCACTTTACTGTATGGAAGCATAGAGCTGCCATACAGGCAAAAGAAAAATAGAAGTATATCATGTTATAACATGAAAAGTTTATTGTTCTAACAATATACTTTTCATGAGAAGGGTGGTTCTTCGGAGATGCTGGGATCAGGCAAGGAGCCTTTGGCTCCTGGACTCTGGTCCAACTGCTTCCCTTGCAAGTGAAAAACCGATTAATCTCCATTTATATTGCTATGTTCACGTTGACAAATCTCTGAACTAGCAAGTCCTTCGAGCCAGATCCAAAGAAATGGCCACCCACCAAGGAGGGAGAGGATGCACTGAAGTCTGTTGGAAGCCGGGATGCCCCGGGGTGCCTGATGAGAGCCCTGGAACATAAATTTGTAGCCAGGCCAGTGAGTTAGTATCTGAACTCCCTTTGGGTGGATGACGATTTTCGGGGTTCTGAGACTCCGCCGCTTCGGGTATTGAGTGGTTTCTCCGCCATTATGGAGGATAGAGCTCTCCTTTGATGACTCCTGTTAGAGAGATCATAGCCCTATAAGAGTGAATGAGCAAACATAAGTGTAAATGCCACTAGTGGAAGCAGTAGGACAGAAGGAAACCCGACGGTCAGGTACACAAAGTAGTGAATTAAGGTCCTGGTTTTGAGGCACATTGCAAGCCACAAACATAAATTGTTCAAGTGAGTTAATAGTTAATAGTGGGTGTAAAAACTGAAAAACCATGGGATAAAAAAACAAGGGAAAAAAAGAAAAATAATAGAAAAAAGAGAGGAGTGTAGAAATGTTTGTAATGCAAATTGTCTCCAAGTCCAATTTTTTCTGTTTCATCCACAAAGGGCAGAAGGTGACCTGCAGTATCATCCCCTGCTCTTTGTGGATGCAATAGAAAAAAATTGGAGCGTTGTTGATGAAAATAAAGCAATAATAATAACAGGAAGAGAGTTTTGTGTTCCTCAACATAGGACAACTACAGTCTCACTTTCTGGGTTTTTAAGAAAGGGGAGTTCAGAGCCAGAGCTAGGAGATGTGTTGTTTAAGCAATGATGAGAATGATGAAAATATCTCAGTGTGTCAGTTGCAGGTGGGAAGCAGACCTGGAGCAATCTCCACACATCCAGCAGTCAGAAGAAAACTATAGGTTAACATAATTAGAAATACCCAGCCTGAGTTTTTGCTGCATTGTTTTACAGCTTCACTCCCATGTGTTTCTCATCCTGAAAAGCAAGCTTCAAAGGTGCTAACTTCTCCCTGAAGACAAGGAAATGCAGTTCCAAAAGTAACAACATGGCAGTCCAAGAGACAACAGTGAAGTCTGAAAAGTGTCTGGAGCACCGCAAAGAGAGGTACACAAAGTTACACAAGTAGAAAATGCATTAACCCAACTAACACATACACAAATACAATGAAGCTCATGATGACCAGACATCATCTTAAGCATGTGGTTCTGTTGTCATCTTGTCCAGTTCACTTAGTGGGATGAGAAGTGATACATAGACTAGAAGTATTATTTTGAGGAAAAGTGACTGAATCATTGCAGGGGTGAACAGAATACTGCAAGGGGTCAGATGAGTGGAGACTAATAGAGTTGGAGTTTCTTGTTTCTGATGTGTGTGGTGGAAGGTTTTAACATGACACACACCTGGTTACATGGGAAGAAATTCAGTATCTAATAGAACAACTGGGTGGTGTGGTGTGTGGTTGATGGATGAATGTTTTGGGGATTAATCTGACTGATGCATTTTTGTTTTGTTGCAAAGTTGAACCAGCCAATTAGTTTTGGTATGATTTTCCCTCATAAAATGAAGAGCATGTGTCATGACTTAACTAGGCCTTTTTTATTTTTACTTTAAAAGTGCACTGAGATTATTGTTTGACAACAATCTCTGTCCTTTAAACAGGTCTGCATGATTAGAACTGAAAGCACTACACAACACGTTGTTTGAAAAACCGTCGCAAAGTGAGCTTCTCCACATTAGAATGGGCTCTGGAGAAAGCCACCTATTTGGGGCAATCAGATAGTGAGTCCATGTCTAAAAGGATTCAGTGAGGTAATCCAGTCTAAAATTCTTTTTCTTTTTTGAAATGACATCACATTGCTGGCAATAGAAACTTGATGCGACACGAGAGATTCTGCTATCAGCAATAGCAATAAATAAATAAAAGAAATATGGAGACTTGACTGGCTGGACTGATCTATCCATCCATCCATCCATCCATCCTTCTCTGGTTGGGCTACTGCCGAGAGATATAATCTCTCCAGTGTGTCCTGGGTCTGCCCCGGGGCCTCCTCCCGGTGGGACATGCCCGGGAAAACCTCACCCAGGAGGTGCCCAGGGGGCATCCTTGTCAGATGCCTGAATCGACTACTCTGAGCCCCTCCCGAATGGCCAAACTTCTCACCCTATCTCTAAGGGAGAGGCCAGCCACCCTACGGAGGAAGCCCATTTCCGCCGCTTGTATTTGGGATCTTGTTCTTTCGGTCACTACCCACAGCTCATGACCATAGGTGAAGGTAGGGGCGTAGACCAACTGGTAAATCGCGAGCTTCGCTTTTACACTCAGCTCTCTCTTCACCACAACAGACCGGTACAGCGTCCGCATCACTGCAGCCGCTGCACCAATCCGTCTGTCGATCTCCTGTTCCCTTCTCCCATCACTAGTGATCAAGACCCCAAGATACTTAAACTCCTCCACTTGGGGCAGCGTCACATCCCTGACCTGGAGTGGGCACTCCACCCTTTTCTGGCTGAGGACCATGGCCTCAGATTTGGTGGTGCTGATTTTCATTCCCACCGCTTCACATTCGGCTGCGAACCATTCCAAGGCAAGCTGGAAGCCATCATCATGCTGGAGGTGAGTAAAGTTGTTTTGCAGCTAATAGACAATAACCTCTGAGTACGCTGTGCAACGTGATTACTGAATGCTTGTGTAACACTGTTGTTTAGTCTGGAGTGGCACAGCCAGTAATAAAACTGTTAAGCACACGTTGCCATTTCGAGATTTGCGCCAGAGTGTCAGGACATATCTCCCTTTCAGAAGTAATAAAAGCGTTAAAATGATCTACTGAGCAGTGTGTTGTCTTCCAACAGATGCCTATGAGGATTAAAAAAAAACTTGGTGAAGTGTTGAAATGTAACAAGTCTAACATACTACTTCCAAATTTACAAAAACACTTTAAACACTCCACACTTACTCAGCTAAGGCAGGCTCACCAAATACTCCAGAGAGAGGAATCCAGGGAAGATCTGTTCTAAGGGAGAAACTGTCATGAACTGTGTGGACTTCAACATAAAATACAGCTTTATTGCTGAAACAAGACAATATAAAAAACTAAACTGGGAATGCTAGAAACAGCACACACAGCTGGATATGAGGGAGAATGTGACACTGGACTGAGGGAAACAGGCTTAAATACACAGGAAATGACGAGGGAAAGAGAGAGTGACATAAAGGGAGACAACGATATCACAACATGACATGGGGACTGGGAGGACAGAACACTCAGGGAAACACGAAGGGCTAAAGAAATATAGATAAACATAATAGATGGGGAAACAAGGAATGACACACAAAGAGGGGCGCATGGACACAGAACAGGGAAATAAGACACAAGGACTCACACAAACATATAAACGCAGACATACAGAGGGAGACACAGAGGGCAAAGACACAAGAGCAGAAGAAAGGTTACGGGGTGCAAAATGTTAAACACTTTCGCAAGGTCACAAAGAATGTGAAAATAAAGGATTTATTTTTACATTTCACTGTGAGATCACAGCTGAGCAATAAAGGAAAAGGTGATTATACTGACAAAGAAGTCTACAGACTGAGAAAGGTCATTGCAAAACTTAAGCAGGAATTTAATAATGATAAGAAGTACGACGGCATTAAGGTTTTGTGTTTTCTATCTTTATTTAGCCTTGTGTCTTTTGTAATGAGTAACTTCAGAGTTTCTTTTTTAAACCTGAATGGAGCCAGAAATATTAGGAAGAGAGTCAGTGTTGTATGAGTTAATGAAACTGAAGCACATAAATGTATTAATGGTCCAAGAAACACACAGCGATTGTTTGAATGACACAGACTGGAAGAGGGATTGGGAGGGAGAAGTGATTTTGAGTCATTTAAATAGAACCAGTGGTGGCTCCATTTTTCAAAAAACTTTCTACCAGAGTTCTGAGATTTTTTAGGAGGTGGTAAAAGGGCAGGTTAATGGTGGTGAAGGCAAAGTCTCAGTGTTTCAAAATTGGATTTGTGAATGTGTATGGTAGAATTTGAAGACACCTGCAGCTCTACTCTTTCAGTCTCCAGATCTCCTCAACCTTATTTCTGAAAAAGCTTTGTTGGCTGACTTGTTGGGCTTTAGAGCACAGTGGGCAATGGTTCGTTGCAGATTTCAAAACCTTTCTCTGATGGACACTCCTACAAGTTTTTCTTTTTGCTGGAAAAAAAGAAAAGACAGAAAAGTTAATACACGGTTTGAAATCATCTGCTGGGGATCCTTTGACAGCGGATGGTGACATAAGGTGGCGAACAGCAGATTTACTCAGAGCTTTATCGTTCTGAGTACTTAGAGGATGAAGAAATGTTTAATGACTTCTGCAGTGGTCTCCTGTTAATTTCTGAGGATTTCACCAAGGAGATGGGGGAGCCTCTGACAATAACTAAAGTTCCTACTGTTTTACAAAGTATGCAAGTAGTTGAATTTTATAAAGCTTTTTGGTCTGACCTTGTTATTGATGTCATGGGGGTTTTTGAAGAGAGCTTTGCTGAAGGATCTTTACCTCAGAGCTGCAGAAGAGAGGTTCTAACACTGTTACTAAAGGAAGGTGATCTTCCAGATATTAAGAACTGGAGGCCTGTCTCTTTATTGTGCACTGATTACAAAAGGGCTGGCATACAGACTGAAGAAGGTGATGGCTCAGGTTGTCCACCAAACACAAACCTATAATAGACCAGGCAGGTCTATTGTCAATAATGTGTCACTAGTCAGAGATATTTTGGAGGATTCCAGTTCATTGGGATGTGATATTGGTCTGAATTCTCCTGACCAAGAAAAGGCTTTTGACATGTTATATGCTCTGTCTATTGAACCAATGTTAAATAATGTTAGGTCTTCTATTGCTGGGATGGTTTTATGCAGGTTTTAACATGTCATTTAACTTGTCTGCATATACTGATGATATTATTGTTTTTGTTAGAAGTCAGAAAGATGTCAATAAGTCAGGAATGATTGTTGAAAACTTTTGCAGATTTTCAGCTGCACTAGTCCACACGTAGCCGGGTTTTTTCAAAAACGAATATCTGCCCCTGAAAAAAACTTGTGTCCACACCACCTCGTTTTTAAAAAAAACTCAATCCACACGTAACCGCATAAGGGCATTGTTAAGCACATTCATTGACATGCCAGACCTGTACCCTAACCCTAACCGTTGTTGCTTGGGGCCCGTTTGGATGCACATGATGGAACAGGATTTGCTTTTTCGAAAAGAGAGCTTATGATCCTTATGAGAATATTACTGAGGAAATAGTATACCCTGCCCTGGATAGGATTACCAGGTCCCCGCCCTGGAGTTACGCGAGGGCAAGCGTCTGATGGCTGGGCCTTCAAGCACACCTTGGCAGATCTTCAACAGCATTCCGAGGTAGACTGGTGACATTGAGTTTGAATGGACCATGCTCAGCATCTCCATTGCCAAAGCTGCAATGAGCTGCGGCCTCAAGGATGTTGGTGCCTGTCGTGGTGGTAACCCCCGAACCAAATGGTGGACACCAGAGGTGAAGGGGGCCATCAGGCTGAATAAGGAGTCCTTCTAGGTTTTGTTAGCCTATGGGACTTCGAAGGCACCTGATATATACCGACAGGCCAAACGGAATGCGGCTGGGGCAGTGGCTAAAAGGAAAACTCGGGTGTGGGAGGATTTCAAAGAGGCCATGGAAAAAGACTTTTGGACTGCCTGGAAGAGATGTGGTCCCTGATGTGGACAAGGTCCAGACCATGCTCCTGAAGGCTCTAGGTGTTGTAGGGCTGTCCTGGCTGACACGCCTCTGCAATGTTGCGTGGAGATCAGGATCTGCAGTGATGCAGACACTGCGCCGGTCTGTTGTGGTATAGAGAGAGAGCTGAGCAAAAAAGTGAAGCTCTCCCTACCCTCACCTATGGTCACGAGCTGTGGGTAGTGACCGAAAGAATGAGATCGCAGATGCAAGGAGAAATGAGCTTCCTCCGAAGGGTGGCCGGCCTCTCCCTTAGAGATAGGGTGAGATGTTTAGCCATCCGGGAGGGGCTCAGAGTAGAGCCGCTGCTCCTCCCCATCGAAAGGAGCCAGTTGTCGTGGTTTGGGCATTGACGGGGATGCGTCCTGGGCGCCCCCTGGGTGACGTGTTCCAGGCATGTCCCACTGGGAGGAGGCCCCAGGGCAGACCCAGGACACGCTGGAAAGATTATATCTCTTGGGTGGCCTGGGAACACCTTTTCATCTTCCAGTGATGTATCATGTGAAACACCAACAGTTCTCATCTGAAGCTCTCTTGGATACTGGAGCAGCGGAAAACTTCATCGACCAAAACCTAGCCTCTTAACTTCACATTCCTTTAGCACCTGTTGATCATTTCCTCTTGGTTACTTCAGTAGATGGGCACCCTCCCCAACCCTACCCGATCCAGTTCTAGACCCAGGTGGTTCAAACGTCTATCGGGGATCATCAGCATGACATCTTTTCGCGTACTCTCCTCCTCTTCCTTTCCTCTCATCCTGGGGTACCCCTGTGTTATGGCCCTGGGCCGTCTGTGCTTTTGTGTTGTCTCTGTGTGCTGTCTCTTTAAGGTCCTTCCTGATGGGAGAGCTGGTGTCGCCCGATTGGTCCCCTCATCAATTGGCTGTCTTTAAAAGAGCCGTGCCCAGCAGTCCAGGGTGGCGACTGACAGCAGCAGCAGTAGGACCTGTCCCTGGCTCTCAAACCTGTGTTTTCTATTCCCTGGTGTGGTTCCTGAGAGTTCCTTAGTGTGTACATATTGTGTATATTTGACATCACTTGTAAATGACATCACTTGTTTTCTCCTGTTTATTTCAGTTAGGGAGTTAGGGGTAGTGTGTGTCTTTTTGTTTTGTTTTTTTAATATAGGGTTTAGATAGCACCTCTCCTGACTTAGCTTG
>VUQR01031832.1:4437-15445 GCA_015108515.1 Hemichromis elongatus | reverse complement strand
GCAAATGACATCCGGATCTTTTTCTACGGAGCTGACAGCTGGTAACTGTGCAGGGGCGGATCTAGCAAAGTTTTGCCAGGGGGGCAGGTAGGCCATTAACAGGGAAAGGAGGGCACAAAGAAATACTTTTCTTTCTTATTCGCATTTAAAATGTCTAGCTTTTAATAAATAGTTATCTGAATCTTATATTATTTTATAATATATGAAGATGATAGAAACGGTGCTTATTTTTCACTTGAAATGTTATGTTTGTGGTCATTTTTATTATATTTTATTTTTTATTGGCAGAGAATAAAATAAAACCTGTCTTCCAATTTATTACCTTTTTTTGTGTGTGGTAGAAGTATCGGTTTTTGTACTCGGTATCGGCAAGTGCTCAGATCCAAGTATCGGTATCGCATCGGTTTGAAAAAATTGGTATCGTTGCATCGCTACCGTAAACACAACGTGTTTAAACATACATGTACACCCGGTTGAACGGCAGCCTTTCCTTCTAGCACACCTATTTTTCTAGTGTGTTTAGCATCATTCAAACTTGGATTTTGAGACACAAACTCAGAGTGGGAGTTCATTCCACCTTCACTTCGTAGATATAGTTAAGCTGTGAGGCTGTGTTTCTGGGCGAGTGTTGAGCAACATTTAAGTTAGGGACTTGTTCTGGCTGTGGTCCTGGACAACAGAACACGGTCGAGCACAAACGGAAGGTTTTTATCACTGCAAAAATGTCTGACAAAACATACCATCACCCATGTTAAAAACCAATGCTGTGCTGAGAATGTGGCTGGGTTTAAAAGTGAAGTAATTACAAAGAGAGAAAGTCAAAAACCAGAGTGTCGATCACGTATTGGCGACTTTGTGCTGTCACTCACAAACCACTTCCTGAATGGGTTCTGGCTAGCAAAAAGGGAGCCCTAAACAAGAGGTACCAAGGCATGCTACAAAAAACAATCTGGGTGGTATTTGGGGCAGAAACTTGAAAAATACGTATTTGGAGGTAAGTAGTAGAATATGGGACATATAAGGCACCCAGCTGACTCCCAGGAGGCACCAAGAATCACCTTCCTTGTTCTTCCACTGGCAACAGAAGAGCTAATTTCCCATTTCTGGAAACTAAGGCTTTGGGGACCTTAACATTCACAGAAAAAGAGGGCAGTGCTGCTCTCCATGTTGGAAGGTTACACATTTCAGTGAGAGCTTTCCTTGGTTTAGCAACATTATTCACAGACATGTCAAAACAGATGATGACATAACAGAAGAAACAAGGGACCTTTCCCAGCAGATGAGGATCATATGAGATACAGTCAACCTTCCCACAGCCTATGCTCTGTATGAGGCAGTAGGTAAGTTACATCTCATTGAAGTTACTGAAATGCTCGTACTGCTCCAGAGCCGGTCGGCCAGCTTCTCCTCTTTCATTTTTCTTAAGACGTAAAGTGTGATTTTCAGAAATGATTCTCTGCTGCTCCTCCTCTGCTCCACATCTTCGCCATCCTCTCTCTGACTCTCCAATCCCGCTGAGTCATCTGGGCTCAGAATCCTCTGGAATTTTTTCAGCTCATCTTTCACAAAACTGATGATGTTTTCCTCCAGTTTCTGGAACAGAAATAATAATGTATCCTGGAGGTTGTTCCAACCAGAATAACAATCACTGATGACGATAGGTGCAGTGGGTGAACATTTACACACAGAGAAGATGGAGTCGAGGTCTTTTTGATCCTGCTGGGCATGCTGAACTCTAGAGAGACAAATAAAATATTGATGTTTATTACAGTTATTGCGTGAAGTTGCTTAAGGATAACATGTGCAACATAAAGCTTTTACAGGACGCTTTTGCAGTCCACTAAAACCGTAAATGTCCCACCTTCATCATTCTTTCTGAATAACTTTGTGTCTCTCACATGATTGAGGAGGAATTTTGGCCCATCTTCTTTGTAATGTTGTTTCAGTTCATTAAGGTTTGCGTGCATTTGTTCATGCATATTTTCTTAATGTTCTGTCACAGCATCTGGATCATTGCAACACCTAAACAGTCACCAAACAACAAGAAGGATAAGCTATGACTGCGGATCACCTCACCCTGTTTGGATTACTGTGTTGTGATCATCACAGAGACTTGGCTGGACTCTTTTACTCCAGACAACCCACTGCCTCATCTCTGGCTCTCTGATCATATCTCTCTGTCCCTGATCCCTGCTTATAAACCTCTAATTCAAAGACAACAACCATCTGCATGTGTGGACCACGGAAGCCACCACGGCAAGCACAACTACAAACAGCGCATCGAGGAACACTTTAACACAAACAACTCCAGTAACATGTGGCAGGGGATCAAGACACTCACTGGCGACAAACGCAGTCGCAGAAAAACAAACTCCCCAGACATCACCTTACCTGACACCTTAAACCAATTCTTCTCCCGCTTTGACCAACAAAACAGGGACAGCATCACCCATCCTGCTGTTTCAGAGAGGGACGAGGCCCCCATCCAGCTGGAGCAGCATCAGGTCAGAGCCACACTGCGCAGAGTCAACGCGAGGAAGGCAGCTGGTACTGCTGGTGTAGCCGGTAGAGTGCTTAAAGCATGTGCAGACCAGCTAGCAGAGGTTTTCAACACCATCTTCAACCTCTCACTGCTACAGTCTGTAGTACCAAACTGCTTTAATTCAACCACTATCGTTCCAGTGCCCAAGACGAACACGGTGAGCTGCTTGAATGACTATCTTCCAGTTGCTTTAACACCCATAACTGCCAAATGTTTTGAGAAAGTCATCATCTCACACATTAAGGCTGTCATTTCTGCAGACCTCGATCCATACCAGTTTGGATACAGGGCAAACAGGTCGACAGAGGACACCATAATAACATCTCTTCACTCAACCCTCACACACATGGACAGAAGTAACAAATATGTGAGAACGCTGTTTGTGGACTTCCGCTCAGCCTTCAATACAGTTCAGCCCCACAAACTGGTTAACAAACTAAGCAACTTAGGACTCAGCAGCTCTTCGTGCACCAGGATATTGGACTTCCTGAGCAATAGACCCCAGAATGTCAGAATGGGAGAGCACACCTCCTCCACCCTCATTCTGAATGTAGGTGTCCCACAGGGGTGTGTCCTCAGTCCCTTCTTATACTCACTTTTCACCCATGACTATTCTCCAATGCACATCATTTACTCCATTATAAAATTTGCTGATGACACCACCATCATAGGACTGATCGACAACAATGATGATTCAGCCTACAGAGAGGAGGTATGGATCAACAATCTATATATAGGTGTGCATAATTATTAGGTATAATGGGCAAATTTTTTTTTTGAAAAGTCAAAAATTGTAAAAAGTCTTTGAGAAGGATGCAGCACTATTGAAATTGCGAATATATTGGGGCATGACCACAGAACCATCAAATATTTTGCTGCAAATACCCAACAGGGTCACAAGAAACATATTGAGAAAAAAAGACTCAAGTTAACTGGCAAAGATTTGAGAAGAATCAAACGTGAAGTTACCAGGAAGCCATGATCCTCCAGTGCTGCCATAGTCCTGAACTGCAGCCTACCCAGAGTGTCCAGACGTAAAAGGTGTTTGGTGATTAGAGACAGGGCCGAGGTAAGGAAGGCTGAAACCCGACCACCACTGAACAAAACACAAGCTGAAACATCAAGACTGGGCCAAGAAGACAGATTTTTCAAAGGTTTTATGCACTGATGAGATGAGAGTGACTCTTGATGGAGCAGATGGATGGGCCCATGGCTGGATCAGTAATGGACACAGAGCTCCACTTCCACTCAGACGCCAGCAATGTGGAGGTGGGGTACTGGTATGGGCTGGTATTACTGTATTAAAGATGAGCTAGTTGGACCTTTTTGGCCTGAAAATCAACTCCAAAACCTACGGCCAGTTTTTAGAAGACACATTCTTCAAGGAGTGGTTCAGGAAAAAGTCTGCATCTTTAAGAAGATCATGATTTTTATGCAGGACAATGCTCCATCGCATGCATCGCAGTACTCCACTGCATGGCTAGCCAGTAAAGGTCTTAAGGATGAAAAGATAATGACATGGCCCCTTGTTGAGTTGGTCGTCATCAGATCCAGACACTGACAGACTCCATGAATGGAAGGCTTGTGAGAGTTATCGAAAAGAAGGGTGGCTGTATTGGTCACTAATTTTTATTTTTTATTTTAACATGTCAGAAATAGTTATGTACATTTTCAGTTTTATTATTATCACTTTAACATTTATAAATAAACTAGTGAGATGGAAAACTGTTGTTTTTCAATTAGTTGCCTAATAATTCTGCACATAAATATATTTATTCTCTTAAAGACAAAACCTCACTTTCACATTATTAAACATTCGGGTTTAGGTTCATTAATATTTTGGATTGACCGAGAGCACTGTCCCTGATCCATAATGACATTAATCCTCAAAAATACAACTTGCCTAATAATTGTGCACACACATCTATATATACATACACACATATACACAAATTTAATAACCCCAGTAACATCTCAAAGGATACACAACCTACAGATGTATATACCCATACCAACACACATAAACACACTTCGGCATTATGAAAATATTTGGCAAGAACACCCTGTCAGAGCTCTACCTCCTCCCTGTACCCTCCAAAAACCATACCCTTGAACCACTTTTTAAACTGAATCAATCTTGGACATCGCTTCAATTCTTTACTTAGTCTGTTTCACAGCTTCACTCCACAAACAGAGATGCAAAAACTTTTTAGTGTCGTACAGATACAAGGATGTTTGAAATTTAACTCTCCCCTCAAATTGTATCCCCGTTCCCTTTTAAAAAACAATTTTAGAATATTGTCAGGAAGTAGGTTGTTTATTGCTTTATTCATAATTTGTGCCGTGAGAAATCATGTATAAAGCAATACACAGTATTTTTGACTTTAAGAATAGTGGATTTGTATGACCGCTGTAACCAGTTTTATGTATTATCCTCATGGACCTTTTTTGTAAGATAAAGATTGATGATAGCGAACATTTGCAAGTATTGCCCCAAAACTCTGCACAGTGATGCAATAGAGAATGTGGCGATCCAGAATGTGTTTTACTTTACTCAAAATCCAAACACTTCTTGAAATTTTGTTATGTATATGATTTAAATGAGACTTCCAGCTTAATTTATCATCTATTATTACACCAAGAAACTTGTGTTCAAGAACCTTTTCAATTTCCACACCATCTACATGAATATGGACTTGTGTGTTTCTTTGGCAATTCCAAATAAGACGCTTTAAGTTTTACTTAGATTTAGCGATAGTTTGTTCCTGTCAAACCATTTTTAAATTTTGCACATTTCTGATGTAATTGTATCCAGCAGCTCCTTTAAATTCCCCCCACAACAAAAAATATTTGTGTCGTCTACATGCTATGAATATCCATAAATGAATAAAATAATAAGCCATGTTAAAAATCCATGATTTCACCAGCATGTTTAAATGCAATGCTTAAACTTAATATACTGAGTCTTCTCGCTGATTAAATCCATCCATCTTCTGGCACTTCTGATAAATTTATGTGGATATAAAATTGATGGTTAAAATATGTGCATTAGATATCTGTATCAGATAACTCATGCACCTTTGAGTCCTTACCCTGGGTCAGACTTCTGTTCACGTTTAAAGTCAACATGAGGACCCTTGGACCGCTCACTCTGCATGGATACAGGCGACTGTGGTCTCTGCTGCAGGCTCCTCCTGCAAACACAAGGGCTTATTTATCCTGAAAAAGAACTCATTAATAACCTGAAACAGTGATCACATAAAGAAAAACTCTGAACATTTTGGAATGAATAAATAATGATTCATATTTCTTTCAAAACTGTAAAGAAATCATTTCATCCAACTAATCTGTTTTAGTTCCTTTGACTTCTTACCCTGGATCATCAGGCCTCTGTTCACGTTTAAAGTCAACATGAGGACCTTTGGACCGCTCGCTCTGCATGGAGACGCTGCTGGGTGCAGGTGAGTCCCGTTTGTGGTGTTTCATCTTCCTGTTAAATATAATAATTCAACTGAGTGCCACACTAGAAGAGATTAGAAGAAGCATCATTGCCAGTTGGTCATCTCACCTCTGCAGTTTGGTTCGACTCTCAGGTTCCCCGCACTGATCCATAGCAGAGCCCAAACCTTCACACAAGGAAGATTTAACATCACAGGCACATTTGTTCTGACTGCTGTCAGTGATTCAAACCATTAAAAAAAAATTTGGATTCATTTTGATATTCAAAACCTAAACTGGTCTTTGTTAATGTAACACCAAAATGTTAACAGGGTAACCATAAAACAAACAAAGATAAGAAACACATTACAGAAATACCGTGTGTGTGATAGTGTTTGTAAAGCAGAATGAGTGCTGCTAATAACTGTTTTATTTGATTTTGTCATGGTCTGAGTGAACGGCTGGATCCGTCAGTGGGCAGGGCCACCGCAGCTTCACACATCTGGACCTCATTGGGGCACTCAGGCCAAAGGGGATTTAAGCTCTGCGCTGTCTGCGCTAGGTTATCTTACGTTGTTTCTTTTACTCCAGGACTTTTCTTGGTTTGTACCCGTTCATTGGGAAATATCTCCAGACCTCACATGCCTGCCCTCCTGCCCGCTCACCACTTTGGATCCAACGGACCCCAGGTCAGCCATTTCAATTTCTCAAATCCAGAAGAATTACATCACCTCCTTCTCAACACCTTACCTCCACCTCCTGCAAGTAAGCTGGAAAGGTGGTTATACTCACCTTCTCAAGAAGTCAACTTTAACCCAGCTCTAACTCTGCTCTCCTCTCCCCAGTGTCACCATTACTTACCTACCCAGTTCCAGTTGTCCTTATGGTCCATCCATCATCATCCCTGTACACAAGAACAACAAGCCCTCATCCCTGAACGACTACCGGCCAGTTGCACTGACCTCGGTAGTAATGAAGGTGTTCGAGAGGCTGTTGAAGGACATCATCTCCTCCTCCATCCCAGACACTATAGATCTGCTCCAATTCGCCCAGTGTCCTCTCGCCACTGCTCTACTCCCTCTACACTTCAGACTGTGTGGCCACCCACGGCTCCAACACTATTGTGAAGTTTGCTGACGACACAGTGGTGTTGGGCGCCATCTCCAACAACGATGAGGCGGCCTACATGGACGAAGTGAAGAATCTGGCATCATGGTGCAAGGATAACCATCAGGGTCTCGCCAGTGATTCTCAGAACTTTCTATGCAGGTGCTGTGGAGAGCATCCTCACACAGAACATCACATCCTGGTATGGAAACAGCTGTGTTAAGGACCATAAAGCTCTCCAGAGAGTGATCCGTACAGCAGAACGCTGCTGCAGGATTGCTCTCCCCCCCCTTCAGGACACTTACACCAGGAGATGCTGGACTAGAGCAGCACGGATACTGAAGGACCCGTCTCATCCCGGCAACAAACAGTTCACACTTCTGCAATCCGGCAGAAGGTTCCGGGCAAGGACAGAGAGACTCAAGAGGAGCTTCTATCCCCAAGCCATCCGCACTCTCAACCATGCATGTGACAAATAAAGAATCTTGAATCTTGAATGGTCCTGTCACTGTGATAGTTTCTCGGCCACGTCCCACGCCACAGTTAACCACGTCCCTGTGTTTTCACCTTTGACACGTGTATTGTACTCTTCACTAATAAACTGTGTTAGACGCTCCCTTGCCGTTGCTGGCCTCCGCCCAGCGTGACAGATTTCCTTTCATGTTGTTTTATCTCAGCAGTAGGGTTTTAATCACATTGAGCAATGAGGACATCAGGAACCTCTTTGTGATTTTAATACCTCAGTAAAATAAAACCTTGAACTTTGATTTTGTACGATATGAATTACAGCTTCTGATGGTTGCGATAGCGTTCTGTTTGTTGGTTTCAAACCTCTACATGCCATCTGGTTCCTGAAGCTTCCTGTTGTGTCAAAGTCAAATTTGACTTATTAAGGATTATATAAACGATAGAAACAGAACAAAACAAGAAACAAGTATACTGTAGTTTTAAATCTGGAGTGAGGTCAATCATAATACTACCAATAACCCTTGCGATGAGTTCCCCCAGTAGTCACGGCCAATTAAACAAACTCTTGGCTGGAAACAAAGTCTGTCTCCTTCACAGAGATGGTTGTAATGTAAAGGTCTCCACTCTGAAAAAACATTTTCCAAAAATAACCATAAGAGTTGACATTTGGAGTTTTTGTAAAGACAGTTTTGAACTACGAGCTTTTTGTGTGTTGTAGCTGGGACAGCTGTATAGAAACCTGTGGAAAGGTTGTTTAGTCTTTTCTTGCAGACCAGCTTGAACCTGCGTTAGCGTTTTCTAACAGGGAGCATCCTGAGACAGCAGATGGTCACATGAATGAAAATGCATGAACAGACACAAATGCCCTCGATTACACCCCTGCAGCAACATACAGCAAAACACTTGGAAGCTGTTTGGACGTACCTGCTGACAGTGAAGAGGCAGGAAGCAGTTTGATGGGAGAAATAATCAGTGTGAAGTTAATCTTAATACGCTGATTCTAATGTAAGGCAACAGAAAACAAGACTAAACAGGAACTCGCTGGTCTGCAGATTTAATCTAATCTCCATATTCAACTTTAATTTTTATTATTTAAGCTCCACGTGCCACTGAACTTTGAACTGCCGGTGTGAAACATTAACAGACAGTAAGACGAGCTGACGGTGGAGCTAACAATCCTTCTGGGCCTTTTCCAGACAATCTGAGTGTGTCAGGGTCCTGGGTCTCCTGACCCGCTGTTTTCAGTTCTTTGTGATTTTTGCACTATGTCTAGTTCATTTGTGATTTATTCTATGGTTCCTAGGTTGTGATCCTTGCCCCTCGTGTTTCTCTGTGTCTCTTCTGTGCTTAGTCTTCTCTGCCCGTGTGCTTCCTGTTTCCCTCTGTGTGACCGTGTATAGTGATTTGAGTTGATGTGCTTGGTCTCCACTCCTTGTGTTCCGTGTTTTCCTCTTTCCATCATGTTCTCTCTCTCCCTGCCTCTCTCAGCTGTCTCTGTGTACTTTCTGTGTTATGTTTAAGGTCCACGTCTCAGCATCAGCATTTTCAGTTTCGTGTTCTCCCCGCTCTGTAATGTGTAATTATGCTCAGCTGTGTTCTCCGTGTGCTTCCACTTTCCTCGTTACCTTGTGTGTATTTATGTCCGAGTCTCCCTCTGTTCCGTGTCGCGTCGTCCTTCATGCTGTGTGAAGCTCCCTGTGAGTTTAAGTTATTGTTTTCCCAGTTTAATTTAGCTTTGTATGCCGTTTTCCCGTGCCAGCAAATAAAGCTGAGTTTTTTGAGTTCATCCCTTGTGTCGCTGAGTTTGCGTTTGGGTCCAGTCCCTGCCTCCACACAGCCGAAACTGTCACGAAACAGCCTTGCTGTGTGCAGGCAGGAGAAGAGGACTCAAACGCTGGACTTAGTGAACGGAAAGAGGCAGCTTTATTTCGCTGTGGCAGAACGCCAAACAAAACTCTCAATAACGACCCTTAAACTGAAAACACAAAGCTAGTAACAAACACTTGGAACCTGAAGACAAGGACTGGAACACCATGACAGAAACATGACAGAGTGTGTTTCTTGGACATACACTGTGCATTTCTATTTGTTAGTTCAGTATATTTTCTCTGCCTTTACCTTTGTTTTCTCTTTTCCTCCTGCGTATCCTGACTTAGAAAATCTCACATATACCACATATAATGTAATAACTGAAGCAAAACAAACAGAAATCAATAAATAAACAGATTAAAGATTCACGTGAATTATCTACGTAGTTCTCAGTGACTCCGTCTGTGTAAAACAGACTTAGCTGTTAGGGGCAAGCATAAAAATATTAGCGTTAGCTCAGTGAGCTCTGACTGTGTTCACCCTGATTAGATGAGTAAAAGTAGCTGAGGTAGTTCAGATACTGTGACTCATTATAAAGAGCAGAGCCTCCACTTTGATTCAGTGGACCAATGAAGATGAATCCATGTGAGCGTGCACGATGATCAGCTTCAATACTGCGATCATCGTTCCAGAAGATGATGATAATGATGCTGCTTACTGTCAGCCACAATAACCAGGCCAAGCACAGCTTCCTCTGTGCTGTCAGGTCGGGGAATACGTCCCGTTTTATTTTGTGTCCATGCACTGAGTGACATCTCAAGTCCCCAACCTTTCCTGGGATGTAGTTTAATGTTTTACTGTATAGGATCTCTGCTGGCAACATCAACCCACAAAAAGCTGGAAATCTGGTAAGCTACATTTAAATCAACATCCTGCAATAATATCAAATTCATAGCTAAAGAAGGATCTGATAAGTGCTTGCAGGTTTAGTGCCTACAAGCAGTGGTTTAGGTTGGCTGTGGTTCTGGAGGTAGCGTGAGTCGTCTACCAATTGAAAGGTTCATGGTTCCTCCGGTAGGTTGTGTGGTTAAGCTAACAAATTGCTGTTCTTTGGGATAAATGAAGCTATCTCAGTTTGAATCAGCCTGCATGTCAAACTCTACTCAGGCATAATACTGAACCTCAGGTTGAAACCAATGATGAGCTGATGAGCGTGTGCATGAATGTTAGACAAAAGAAGAGTACATTTACCAAACAGGATCACCCAGAACTCTCTTCTGAGCAGTGCTGATTTATTTAAGTCATAATTAACCGTGCTGAGAAGAGGGGGGCTCTTCTCCTTTTAAAAGGATTACAAACATTTAATATGTGATGATGTGGAGACAGCTAAACATACAACTTTTAACAAAACCCGGGAAATATAATTGTTATTAAAATCTTGGAAATCTTGGAGCTTCATCCTGGACTTGCCAATGCTGGTAAGTTTAATCGTGTCCCCTTATATCTCTTTAGTAAGCATATATAAGAGCCAGAAAAAAGACAATTGGAGAGCGTGCTTTTTCTTTTCATGCCCCGTTTCTGTGGAACAACCTCCCCCAAGATATTCGGCAGGCATGCTCTGTGGAGGTTTTTAAAACTAAGCTG
>VUQR01031829.1:0-12020 GCA_015108515.1 Hemichromis elongatus | reverse complement strand
TACGTGATACTTTTCCCTGCCCTGTGAAAGGAGAAGCCACCCGCAGACTGCAGGGAGAACTGCCAGCATCTGAGCCAGACAGACGGTCTGTCTCTCTCGTGATGGTCATCTAAATGCAACGCACAGTAATAGCAGCTTTTGTAATAAGGCAAATCGCGCTAAGATAATATGCAATGCTAGTTGATTATTTACCTGCAGTATTAACGGGAGAGGACGTCCAAACGCTACCGCTGCTGCTGGGTTGAGCGGATCAAAAACACGACATTCATTTAAAGCAGTCGCGTTTTTCGAGCAAATGCTTTTGCATATTCGTAGTGTTTCCTCCCTTTGATGAAATCTCTACTTTGCAAGTATTGCAAGTTGCCCTGTCGTCATCCTTCTTCATAAAATATAACCAGACTTTTGAGCGTTTGTTCCGTTTAGCCGCCATGTTTCCTACTGGTTAAAAGACACTACGCAACGTGGTGACGTCATTCTAGGCTACGGGAATCGATGAGGGAATCGTTTGTAAAAATTGTTAACGATTCCACGGAATCGAAACAGTGGGAACCGGTTCTCAACAAGTGCCATTATGGTTCTGACATAAACGGTAGTAACCAGACCGAAAAGCAGCGCACATTTCGGTGCTTTATTTCGGTGCTATTTTTTCCTGAGATGTCATACATGTTGAATTCTAGCCAATCATTTTACCTTTCCAAGGACAGTAGGCGGGCCCAGGTACGTACATTCTTTTCGAGCAGAGCTACAGATTAAGAGCTACCGCGAAGCGGTCAGAAGTCTGGCTGTACTCCACAGCAAAAGTTGCAAACTCAGCAGCCTGCAACAAGTGCTTTAAGGTGATACTGTGCAAAGGAGGTAACACCTCGAATCTGATGAAACACCCGACGATGCATAGCGTTTTTTTAAAAGCCGAGAAATGCACCGTATATGATAGTTTACTGCAAGACCTCACACCGAGCACATCTACTATGGGTGTGGTGCCTGTTATCGGACCAGGTGCTAGCAACATCCCCACCAAAACCCGAAGAGGAGAGTCCTGGACCTAGCCCTGCTAGTGTAGCTGAAATAATGACGGATGATGATGGCACCAGCAGCCGTTCTTCTCTGGGTGAGTAGGTTAATGTTGTTCGTGTGTAATATACGTTGAGTAGGCTAACCACATTATTAAATTAATGCATGTAAGGTGAACTAGCAAACACCGTCGTAGTTACATGCATTTGTCTTCTTGTTTAATGGCAGATACTCCCTTGACCCTGGCCAAAAAGGCTAAAATGACCAAAGAAAAATTTGGCAAGAGTGATACCATATTTGCCCTATAGCTGCAGAATAGGCTAACATTGTTATCTTTTAATAAAAAAACAGCTAAACATGACAGGTTTTAGGACAAAGTTTGTGTTTTCCATTGTTTAAGCACCGGCACCGTTTAAGCACCGGCACCGTTTCAAAAGTGCCGGTTTGGCACCAGTATCGGATAAAACCTAAACAATACCCATCCCTACTCATGTCAAAGAGTAATGACGGCATTGAAGATGTTTTTTCTGTACGCACAACATGACTAACATGTCAGTGTTGCAGTCTACCTGTCTGCACACAAGCCTACACAACAAAGGCTGTTTGACAATTAAAGTATTTATTATCTAATTTTAAGAGCACCCCCGCCAACACACACACACACACACATATTTTCATTTACCTATCTTAGTAAGGACATGTATTTAATGTCATGCTCTCCCTAACTGCTTACCTTAACCTGAACCATCAAAAATAAATGTGTAACTCTAACCCTTACCCTAAACCTAATTATACCCAAATTGTAACCCTGACATTAAAACCACATTTTGAGCCTCAAAAATGCCTTCAAACTCGTGAGGACCGGTGTGTGTGTCCTCACAAGTGACTGTTGGTCTCCACAAGTAGAGTAGAATGCCAATTTCTGGTCCTCACAAAGATGTCTAAACAGGAATACACACACACACCTTTTGGATTGCTTCCTTTTATTAATGTGCCCTTTTAAGTTAAACTTGTTTTTTCTTTAGTTTTTCTTTTCTTTTTTTTTAAACTGTATACTACTGTCAAAACAATCAAAACAACAATACACACAGGGATACTTTGCATTATAATATCCCTTACGTTTGGTGCTGCTCACTTAAATGAGGTAGAGAAAATTATAGCAAACTTTAGCTGAGCAGGCTTTCAAAAACACTGCAGATCATTTGAAAGTAGCCAATTTTAATAGGTAAAAAAAAGAAAAACAAATCCTAGCAGAAAATGTGTTAACTCTGATGAATCTTAAGGGGAGGTAAAAAAAAATAATGTGCAATCGTCAAGTAATAATTTCCCAAAATGTATTTATAGTTAGTAATGTGGAATTACCTAATTCATCTTATCAATTTAATCATTGGTAGAGCCCACGGAATTACAGAACTCTGCTATTCATTTGTTTCATTTTTAATTATATTGATGAGGTGTAGCTCTTACTTCCTTTCACACAGCACTGTGCAAACTCACTGCAGTTCCTTGAAATAAACAGCTAATGAAGGGTTCAGGAATTTATGAATCCAGATTCCCCAGGACCTTATCAAACAATAGCTTATCCCTTAATTTTTTCCCATAATGTTGTGGTGGCTTTTCAAATAAACAGGAACATTTTGGCTGGATCTCTGGAGTTTCATTTGATGCCGTGATTTAGATTCTCTGACCTTTCAAAGGGCAGTGTTTATTTCGCTCATCATAACTCAGTAGCATGTGCAATTGTGCTCATGTTCAAATGCCTAGAGTAAACAAAGAATGATGAAACACATACAAGGAAAATGAATGAGAACAGAACACAATAAATGAAGGTCATAACACTAACTGAATGAATAAATTGAACCTGATCCTACAACACTGTCTAACATTGCTACTTCTCGAGTTGTCTTAAATTCCAAAGATTCAGTCGTTACTGTTATTAATTGCTATAATTATGAGTATAATATCATAAGATTCAAAAATATAAAACTTAGAAATAGATAGTAAGGGAAATTAATGATGGTGATTTGGAAATATAACCTTCCCGTTTTTTATTAGCAATTGTTTATTATCCGTATACTGAATTACATGTAAAAAAGACTTTTTAAGATAAACCTAATTCAAACTTACCATTAACAAACTTTAGGCCTCACGCTTTGCACCTGCCTTATTGTTTTATCTGAATCACTGCTCGGCTGTTTTGTACGATCTTGAGAGCCATTGATATTCTGCTTAGTTTTCCTCTATATTTAGCATCTGGGTTCTTCACAAGCAACATTAGATGGTGGTAAAATGACCTGTCATTGAGTTGGAGTGCATATATATGCAGGTGGTTTTCGGTGTGTAGGATCATGAATAAGATAGGAGAGATGTAAAGTGTGTGTACAAAGTAGAAAGGATAAACATTAGCATCTGTGAGGTGTGCATGTTTTTGTGCATGTATGTTTGATGGTTTGTGTTGGACCATTCTGTTACCCCCACACAGGTAGTCTGGAACAGCTCTCTATCAATAGGGTCAGAACCTAAGAGTCCTAATACTCTTACTCTAGTAGAAAATGGAAAACATTTTAACAGAGACACACATAGCGCTAACTGCCTAAATCCGGATTCCGTACCTCTGATGACCCAACTCATCTGAGCAGCCCTGTTAATTAAGTTCAGTCACCAGCCACACCCATTAACAACAACTGTCCCTGACTGATCATTGCACTTGGTAACATAACTATTATGCTTTTTTTCAGTACTTATTAATATTAGTACTTAAAATAACACTTTTATTTTTTAAGTCTGCCCAATTTTGTCCAGGAATTTTTTTTCTCTGTTTTGCATTGAAATGCAGTTTAAATACTTTTTTTCACAGAAATTAAAAGACCTTGAGTTTAAAATACTCATGTCCATGTCTATTATTTATTCTGTTGCCTACTAAAACCCTTTAAAATTTTAAAAAAAAATTGCGCTTTGGGGTAAATTTTCTTGTGCGATTAATCCAGATTAATTCATGAGAAAGCCTCTAATTAATTAATAGATTTTTTTTTAATTGAACTCCACTTCTAATATTTATATATAAAAAAAATACCCCTCTCGCCCCTGCAGGCAGTCTATCCTTCAGTCTCGGGTCCTCTACCAGAGGCTTGGGAACTTGAGGGTCCTGCGCAGTATCTTAGCTGTTCCTAGGACTGTGCTCTTCTGGACAGAAATCTCCGATGTTGTTCCTGGGATCTGCTGGAGCCACTCGCCTAACTTGGTGGTCACTGCACCTAGTGCTCTGATTCCCACTGGGACCACTGTTACCTTCACCCTCCACATCTTCTCGAGCTCTTCTCTGAGCCCTTGGTATTTCTCAAGCTTCTCGTGGTACTTCTTCCTGATGTTGCTGTCATTCGGAACCGCTACATTTATCACTATGGCCGTCTTCTTGTGTTTGTCTACCACCACTATGTCTGGTTGGTTAGCCATCACCAGTTTGTCCATCTGTATCCAGAAGTCCCACAGGATCTTAGGTCGGGCATTCTCCACCACCCTTGGGGGCGTCTTCTATTTTGACCTCGGGACTTCCAGGCCATATTCGGCATAGATATTTCTGTATACTATGCCAGCCACTTGGTTATGGCGTTCCATGTATGCCCTTCATGCTAGCATCGTGCACCCTTCTGTTATGTGCTGGATTGTCTCAGGGGCATCTTTACACAGCCCGCACCTGGGGTCTTGCCTAGTGTGATAGACCCCAGCCTCTATGGATCTTGTGCTCAGAGCTTGTTCCTGTGCTGCAATGATTAGTGCCTCTGTGCTGTATTTCAGCCCAGCTTTGCCCAACCACTGGTAGGAATTCTGGATATCAGCCACCTACTCTATCTGCCGGTGGTACATACCGTGTAGGGGCCTGTCCTTTGCATATGGTTCCTTGTCTTCCTCCTCTTTCTTGGGTTTCTGCTGCTTGAGGTATTCGGTGAGCACGTGGTCAGTTGGGGCCATCTTCTTAATGTATTCATTCACTCTAGTCCCCGGCCTCCTTCCTTCCGCTTAGCATACAGCGTCAGGGTGCTGGATTTGGGTTGAAACCCTCCATGCATGGTAAGGAGCTTCCTTGTCTGGATGCCAGTGGCTTCTATCTCTTCCTTTGACCAGCTTATTATCCCAGTAGGATCACAGGCAGGGTGTAGGTGTTTATAACCCGGATCTTATTCTTACCATTCCGCTGACTTGCCTGATCCTCTGCAGATACTTGGTGGTTGCAGCTTTCCTAGCAGCCTCTTCATGGATCCCATTTGCCTGTGGAATCCCCAGGTACTTGTAACTGTCCTCTATGTCTGCAATGTTGCCTTCTGGTAATTCAATGCCCTCAGTTCTTATTACCGTCCCTCTTTTTGTTATCATAAATTTCTCCAGTCAGAATGACATTCCGTTGTCATTGCTGTAAATCCTGGTGGTTTGGATTAGTGAATCGATGTCTATGTCTCATTCACTCTTGCCATACAGCTTGATGACATCCATGTACGTGTGTGTGGGTTACACTGATTAATTTTAGTAAAATCACATGCAGTTAATATTACATTGCTAGCGATGTAATTATATACCGGTACATTTTATTGAACTCATTAACCATAAAAAGGATGGGTGTTGTATTTATATTTCCACTTTTTCAGTGAAGGTGAGCTGGGGGATATCAAATCTTTTGACAGTTCCAATCAACTAATATGACTGGGATGAATTGGGTGGATTAGATAGGATGGTGTTAGTATTAGAAGTTAAAACTGGTCTGACTGGTATGCATCTAAAGTAGCTTAATTATGGACCTGTGTAGAATTCATTAATAAATTAATCTGTCTTTTTGTGAAAGGTTTCCAAGACCAAAAAATGCACTAAAAGATATTCAGTATTCAGTACAGAGGAGGTAAGCATTACTCAACTTAAAATAGGACCTTAACAGACCTTGAACCTACAATAAAAGACATTTTGTTCTTTCTTTCAATGGAGTGTCCTGCTTTCATCTCATTTTCTTTGCTCTACTCTCTTAACATTTCTCATGAAACACATCCATCTCTTCTTAACCCCTCATTGTGTAAATGCACTCTTCTTTCTCTCATCCATTTCAGCCTGTTTTTTAAACCACCACTTCCACTCTCCCACTGCTTTCCTCCCTTCTTCAGATGTGGTATAATTATCTGGTCATCATTATCAGAATCATTCTGTTTCCTCATTATAAACCCATCTGCTCTGCTTTCCAGTCCAACCAACACAACATAAATACACAGCCATACAGATACTGATTCACGGGCATATTCTTATCTGTTTTTCTGTTTCTCTCTCTCTCACTCTCTGTCCCATTACAGTCTCATCTGCTAAGCCACTTTAGTGGCTGCACATCAGAGTAACTGGTCCGAGGTAATTATGTTGAGATAGAGGTAAAGATGCTGGACTAATTTACTGAGATCCATCGAGGAATGAAAAACTGTTGAGTAACCTCTCTCTCTGGTCATGATGAAACCAAGCCAAAAGCACTTCCTCTTCTTCCTTCAATCCCAATCATTTGTCTATATGTAAGTTATATATTTTATTTAAACAAATTAGAGGAACAATACTCATAATTTTAAATTTTTAAATAATAAATTACACTCCGGATAAGTAAACCCTGTGATCAGCTGTCGGTTCCAAAAAACACACATGCTTTGCCTTTGCTGGTGGGATAAAGTATAATAAGGACTAGCTATTACAGGCTAGCACCTAGGAAAGAAATTGTCTGGGTCTGTGGGTTCAATTTTGTATTGTTAGGGAAAATACATGATACTAATCTACTTGTCAAGGTGTGTAAGGCTGTAAATAAGAAAATGTTCTTATTGACTGCTGTTCTAATGGAGGATAATGATAACATAGCAAGAAAGGAAGGACTAAGGTATATTTCAGACAGTTATTGTACTGAATGACAAACACCAAACAGAATGCAGAAGCGATGAAGAGAAACTGCTACAATTGCTCCCATTGGTTTGCTAATCATAAAATGCATTTAATCAACAAAATTACAGACTTTCTTTTTACCCAAGAAATCACAGTCAATATTCAATATACCCTCATTACACCTACTTTAGTGTTTATCAAGACTCAAAGAAAATATTGATCTCAAGTATGAAATAATTTAAGTTTTGATAAGGTAAAACTTTTTTTTTCTTGAAGTAAGCATGTACAGAGAGCATCATTTGAGTTTAAGCATCAAATTATAAAATTTAATTCTTTTATCATGCAATGCAGTCCTTAACACATGATGTAACTTCTGTTGCAAAATCACATAAGATTGTGGTAAACTAAAAATATAAAAAAGCATGTCATACACTGAAGATGAATGACAGTCATATAATAGACTGGTTGAGCAGAAAAATATGGTGTGTGAAACTCATCTAAGACTCTGGAAATAATGACACGTAAAGTTAAACATGTCAATACTTTGTTTTCATTTTGCTAATTATGGCTTATAGCTCTTTAAAATCAAAATTCAATACCTCAAATTATCAGTAAGATTAACCAAATGTAAATTTCTGACAAATGTTCAACTTCTGAAAAAATATTTTTATTTATACGTTCAGTGTAACTAAATATACATTGAGGATTCTTCACCTTAATGTATCAATGTAGTATGACATGGAGGTGATCAGCTTATGAAACCGCAAAGGTGCTAGCTGTGGCTCAGGAGGCAGACCAGGTCATCTACTAATTGCAGGGTTGGTGGTTTGATTCCTGGCTCCTCCAGTCTGTGTGCCAACTTCCTCTGGGAAAGATGCTGAAAAACGAGTAGTGAATTTTAGATAGACAACACTTAGATGCACAAAAAAGTGTTTGTATAAATGTGACATGTATAGAGTGCTTTGAATACTCAAGTAGAAACCATTTATTTTGAATCCCTGGATTGTAGCAGACTTCAGTTTGTCTGTATTGCTGTTGTTTATAATAGTTTTGGCACTGTCGGGAAGTGCTAAATCTTGCTGAAAAAAGGAAATCTCCATAAGGCTTGTCAGCACATGGAAACATGAAGCTCTGCTTGTGTTGACTCTGGATTTAATAGAACATGTTTCCCTCAACCTCAGCGGGTCGAGGCACATGGCTGTCTCTCCTTGAGATTGATTGTGCTGGAGGTTTCTTCCTGTTAAAAGGGTTTTTTTTTCCTTTCTACTATCTCCAAGTGCTTTCTCAAAGGGGGTCATCTGATCGTTGGGGATTTCTCTGTGTTATTGTAAGAACTTGACCTTACAATATAAAGCGTCCTGAGGTGATGGTTGTTGAGATTTTTCACTGTACAAATAAAAGCGAATTAAATTGAGCTAAACTTCTTCTTTCCTAAATAAATCTGTGTGAGGTGACTCTTGTTACAGTGACACCAGTTAACTTTTACAAATCAACTTTTTGACAATCCTTTCTAGGCTGGGTCAATTTTATTGCTTGTGTACCTTTTCTACCACACTTTTCTCTTCCAGTAAACTTTGTAAATTATTACACATTGATACAGCACTCTATGAAACTGCGATCCTTTCACTGACCTTCTGTGGCTGCTAATTTTGGAGGGTGTTGGAGATTGTCGTCTGCAAATCTATAAAATCAGCAGCCATCCCCAATGCCAGTCCAATGTGGTTATGAGTACGAAACTCAACCAACAGGCAAAATGATATATTTTAATACGTGAAGTGCTGAAATTTTTATTGTTTTCTAATCATGAGGCTGGAAAAGCATATTTCTGATACCAGATATTAAATATTTAATATACTAAACTTTAAGTTTTTGAATACAATAACAAAAAGTAATAATACCATAATTTTCAATTTTTTTTTAAATGCAGCAGAGACACTCGGAACTTAATTGAAGATCATAAGGAAAACATCCAAAACCTAGTTTTTATAATTACTATTTTAACAATAATTAAAACACTGACAACCATTAAAAAAAAACTAAACTTTTTAATTGCCACGTTTTTCTGTACACATCTTAACTGTAACACTGGATTTGCAAATAGTATTATTAGAAATAAGTTTCTCTGGTGGTGTCCGAAACATTTTCCATTGTGTTGTATAAACTGCTAATGATGGGCCATATATGCATAAAAACATATCATCAAGCAAGACGTCCTCATTCTTTCAGACGTCTTTCAGACATGATTCTATCTTTCCTTCATACACACACACACACACGCGCGCGCGTGCGCACACTTACACAAGTACACTGTGCCCCAGCTGTGCAGGGGATTAGAGATTAGAATAGAGGAAGGGATGGATATATCTAAACACAGCAGACTATAATATAACCACAAAGATACATCTCCAAACATTTATCTTGCAAAATAGTAAGCGATAAGTTGACAATGTGCATTATGTCTGTTTAAATTTGTGTCTGCCTTACAGTGTAAAACATAAAATAAACCTTTTACATTTTGGAAAACATTTGTATCATGCTCACTGTATGAGTATGAACATTGGCATTGGCTCAGTTTTTTAAATATGTCGCATTTTTAATCCCATTTTCTTTGTGTGATGTTGTTTAAATAGAATAAAGCATTTAGCATACATTTAGGCAGTAGGGCTGTGTTTGATGCATCAATTTCCACTATTCCTCAATATAAGAAAACAGTATTCTTTAACCCTCTCAGGTCTAAGTCGTCATATGTGCCATCACTAACTCTAATCCACATTGGGAGAGCAGCACCAACCACTGCAAATCAAACTAAAACCAAAAACTGAATTGTAAATATATTTTGAGGTATTTTAAAACGTAACAATAATTTAGATTCTTCACGTTTGCTTTTTAATGAACTATTTAAAATCATTAGCATACCATACTATCTAAAACAACTGTGTTATTTACAGTAAAATGTGCCCACAGCATAGACAACAGAAGCATGATAGTTTTGTGACTTTAATCTATTTTCATGGTGCAGGACTAGAACTACTGACCATGCATCAAACTGTCAGTAAGGATTAAAAACTGGTATAAAGTGATCTTGAACAATAGTTACCCGGGATTTCTGAAGTTTTTCATTGTAAATGCCAATGCCAAAGATATCGCAGTTAAAACATAAAATACAAGGTGATTCCCAAAGAGCTATTAGACAAAAACTTGTTATGTCCCAGCATCCTGTGCAGTGTGCCCTTTAAAGATTTAAAGGAGAACAAAAAAAGTCGCAAGCCTAAAATGTTCTACAGTAGATAAACAGTATCTGAAAGTCATCTTGAGAAATAGGGAAAATATCCAGCTAAAACTTGACACAAAACCTGAGATGGACTTGGACATTCAGTTTATCTATTCATTGGTCATTGGAAATGGTCACTGGAAACATGGATGTAAAAAAGAAGGCATTCATAAGAAAGGCAAATAGGCAGAAAAGGCTGAGGTATTCCAAATAAAAGAGCTAGATTGAAAATCATTGTCAATAGGTCTTAAGAAGTGATTAACTCATATTTTTTTCTTAAAGTCTTTGGTTCAAATCATGGCCGTATGTTTGGGGTTTCACCTGGGTGGATGATGATGAATCAGAATCTACTACATCAGCCTTGACTCTTCTTTTCTCCAACTATATGGAAATGAAATACAAAATCACAGCTGAACCTGTTGCCTCAGTGCATGGAGCCATTTTTATTTTATTACATCATACATAAGTGCTTGCAAGTCCACAACACAAATGCAAATGCAAGTTACAAAAAATAAAAAGTCCACCTTTTGAAGTACTTAAGTCTCATGCTGTTATACTTTACACCAGCTTTTGAAGTTCGTCAGAATGGCTTTGCGGTTGCCAGTCCACAACCTTGACCAATTCAAAGGTAGTTTGTAGGCTTTGCACATTGAGGTGCATTTCTATATTTCTCTAGCGGACATAATGATTCTATCTTTCCTCTATATAAACATCACACACACACACACACCTATACACCTAATCACGAGTGTGATCTTGCACCAGTGTATGATCTTGGCCCCCTGATCTGAAACAATTTCTTCACACTCCCTTTCTTCATCTCGAAGCCACTTACAGAACCACTATTTCTCTCTATTTGGCTTGTCCACATCACCAGGTTTGCCCCATGTGTGCGTCTGTGTATGTGCATGTGTATGTTCCATCAGATTGAGTTGATAGGTTGTGATAGGTCTCAGCGAGAAAGCCAGACTACAGCAGTTAACACTGACCCGTCCATTGCTTTCTTTCAGCCTCCTACACAACTTGCCTCCTTCATACTATACCTCTCTATATCAGTCTTTTTCTTTCTTTCAATATCATGTCTCATGCTACTGTCTTTCCCAAATATCCAAATATCCTTCCTCTATTACACTTTTCATCCAAAATCATCTAATACAGCTAAACTTTATCCTAAAGCAAGAACTTTAGGGAAGTTGGATAAAAACATGTATAGGTTTTTGTGTGAGCCCATCTATATATATTTTTAATATATATATTACAAAACCAGTTAACATTTAATCTCTAAAGGGAAAGGCAGATGTAGATATATGCAAGTAGCTTAATCCACCATAGCTTAGTGTATGAGGGGAGATGACAAAAAGGAAGGAACTATTTAAAGAGTCTGCATCTTAGATGCAGACAAGGGCAAAAATGTTGTGGATAATTATTCCACTGCCAACAAATGCATCACATCTTTCCAAGAACCTCCAAATGCTATGCTAATATAAGGCTAGGAGCAAAACTCCTGCAAAGTGAACGTCACTTTGGATCTGAAATATCAAGCATGGATAAACAGGCTTGTAGAATTATTTGTACAAGACAGAAGACACGGTTCGTGCACTTGCTATCCATTTTTTTTCAGTTAATTTTATTATTTTTTTAATAGATTATTTGTTAGGTCAGCCATGCAGCACACAATTATATGAGACACCACAGCATTTACAGCCTAAGCCATATTGAGGTGTAAATAGGGATGGGTATTGATAAGAATTTCACGATTCCGATTCCATTTTCGATTCTCTTTAACGATTCGATTCTTTATCGATTCTTATTTTTAAAAAAAGGAGAACTCACAGGTCGATTAGCTTTG